>JAVJIX010000030.1:4665000-4687500 GCA_036785185.1 Paratrypauchen microcephalus
TCAGGAGTATTCAAATTCAGTCCAAAAAATAATAAGAAAAAATAATGTTTAAAGATGTGCAGGTAGAGATGTACTTTGAATCTATGTTATCTATTATTTTCTTTGTTTGTCTGGGTAATGTCTGTTTAAAATCCATGTTCAGCTATGAGTGTTTGATTTAAAATGAAAAAGCAAATGCAAAAACTGTACACAAGCTGCTATAGTGAGCTAAACACATTACCACCATCTAGTGGCAGCCTCAATCCACCTTAATGTAATCTCCCCATCTCTTCCTTTCTTTCTCAGTCTCCTCTCTGTCCTTTGCTCATGTTTTTATACTTTTACAAAATGTGGCTGTATTGTGTCTCATGTCTCTCGATTAATTACGGATTCAGGTGCAGTTACTCATCCAAATACAAAGGTGTCCCTTAAAAACACTTTTGAAATCTGCAGGTGCTTTGTGCTGCACATAAAAGCCCAGGGCATTTACAGAACATTAATAAGCCTTGGCCCACAAAGTCACAAATGCATCTCCGCAACATCTGATTCAAACATGTCAATGGCTCCACACAGACTGACAGGGGAAAATTTCTCATTCATATATTTTGCTTTTGTGATTAGGTAATGTCCTTTTATCTTATTATTCCTAATGAAATAAGGTGACTACAGTTGATCGTTGAATTAACTGAAAAATCAGAATTCACTATCTTATTCAAACATTTCAATGGCTCCACAGAAAGACAGGGACTAATTTCACATGTACTAGTATCTAATGTTTTATGTTGTTTTGTATTTGATTAGGTAATATCCTTTTGTCTTATTATTTCTAGCAAACTAAGGTGACTTCAGTTCAGTGTTAAATTAACTGAAAAATCAGGACGGGGCCGAGTGTGTGGGTGCGTCGTTATAATTTAGCTACGACACTTGAACACATGCTAATATATTTTATAACGGCGGGCATAGCGAGCTTGAAAAACAACAAATTACAAGACACCTATGCGTGAAATTACTTTCTCACACTATATCAAAACATTTACATATGCGAACAGGTTATATATATAAGTGTTAAGTGTTAAGTCATTAGAGAAAAATCTGAGAAAAAAAAGTACAAAAAAAAAAAAATGGTTATATTTATCCAATGATTTGTACTATAAAATTATTTTCTATTTAACCTCGCCATTTTAATTGTTTTTTTTAATTCAAAATCGCTGAATTTTCACTTTTACCGTTAAAATACTGAGAAGAGCTGTGCGGAGAGGCACCAGCTGTTCGTGCCTCACAAGGACTGACTGTGCTGTAGCTCAGCAGTGACAGATTCTGCGCTAAAACTGCTGTGAAAAGGCTTCGGGTGAGGCTCGTAGTTACCTGGCCTCATGGTAAAGGCACTTGAGAGCCCAGGGATTCTTCTGCAACTCCTGGGGCAGCGGATTAGAATAAGTGA
This sequence comes from Paratrypauchen microcephalus, assembly GCA_036785185.1. Taxonomy (NCBI): domain Eukaryota; kingdom Metazoa; phylum Chordata; class Actinopteri; order Gobiiformes; family Gobiidae; genus Paratrypauchen; species Paratrypauchen microcephalus. The sequence continues at coordinate 4,666,421 of JAVJIX010000030.1, forward strand.
CAGCAATCTACAATTTAGAGTTAGCAAGTCAAGTTTAATAATCCGTTCAACTTCACTTTTTTCTTCTTGTCTGGCCCTACTTTTTAAATTGAGATGACATATTAAAGCTTAAGCAGTTTTCTAAACTGGACTTTCAGTCGAAGCAGGAGTTTATAATTAAAGGAAGACCAACGCTGGAGCTAAAGGGTTTGCTCCAGACTACAGGACAAAAGAATCAATCTTTTCAAACAGTGTGGTAAGAAATCATGTTTTCTGCTTTTCCTGCCTTCTTTTCTCAACCGGCTGTGACAATGTCTGGACTCAGATGGGACATTGTGACCTGAAAAAATTTGCAAAGAAGCCTTGTTAAACATGAGCAGTCCACCACTCACATTCAGAGCCAGATCGTGCTAAAAACGTCACTATTTTAATTTATGACGCTACTTTGTGAGCTCTGGAAAATGCACTGAACAATAATAATTAATTTTCAGCTTCACATCAAAAATATTACCAGTCACTTACAGGGAGAGAAATTGTCCCGGGGCCAAATTCATGCCTTTAATGTCTTTCACTTATTTTGTTTTGCGATTGGTTTGCATTCAAAGGGAAGTTAACATTATTAATAATTACAGATATATACAACAGGTACCTACTTGTACTTGCGTGTCAGAGGGGCACAGATAATTTGCAAACATTTACATTGTTCTTGCATTGTTTTTTGTAACCTCAAAGATCCCATGACATGGTACTTCTTGTTGCATTTATATTGTGCCTTAATGGTTCCCTATAATACTGTAAATGAATCCTTCTTCAAAATCAAGCCTCAGTGCATGAGAAAGACCCATGAACACAGGCAGAGTCAAAAAAATATGTCTCTGAACACCTTATTATGGGCGTTGTTGCTTGAATGCAAATGAGAAGGACAGAGACAGGCCAGAGCAGCGGGTGGGGGGGGACAAACTTTCCGCTGTATCCTCGTTTTAGCGGTGCTCTGCGCACTGGCTCCACTTCCGCGTTTTATGCGCGAAGGAAGAAAGGAGAGGCGTTTCAATGAAACAAACACATTTTCACAGAAAATAAAATTAAACCACTGCTGTTTCAGAGGTCCAGAGGCTCAGATAAAGGACTTCCGAGCCTGGAAACATTCTCACGTGCCTCCAGGCAAATAAAAAAACGCATTTCGCATTGCATAGCTCGTTCGCGGTCCAAACTCTGGCTGTGATGGTGGGTAGAAATACAAACGGAACTGCATTTGCATTTTTGCTTCAGTGTGACGTCACATAGTTTCCTTGTTCAGAATCGCCCGTTTGAGCTGTCTTTTTTGTCTTTTTTTCAAATGCAGAAAAGGATCGCAAATGCTCAGTTTACACATTTCGCAACTTTTAGCCTAAACAGGGTAGGGGAGCTCACATTAACATTCAAAAACCTCAGAAAGTGAAAATTTCATGCCATGGGACCTTTAAATAGTCACGTAAATGCTCTGTACTTGAGTTTTATTGCCTTAAAATATGAAAAATAGAAGTAGTATCCTAATTATTCACGGCAATGAGTTTACCAGCACTTTAATAGTAACACTAACAACAGCTAGCATGATAATCACGCACTTCCTGATTCTCAGTCAAGAACACACGGCGCAGACAGTACACGGCGGACTTATTTTAACCTCAAGAGCTGCTTATACAAAATATTTGTACTGTAAGACAATTTTTTGCTCAAATACGTGAAAAATATCTGGAAGAAGCCCTTTAAAGCCGCATTATGGATTGTCAAGGCAAAATCCATAAAATGCACTGAAATCTGAAGTTATTTTGTCACAACGTGCTGCTTTTAGAATATACTCGAAGTGATTCACTCATTTACAGCAGCATCTCTTTTAGGCTGTAAATCTCCATCTCATCCAGTGGAATTGGACTGAAGATGTCACTGAAACAGAAATAGTGACGCTCTAATACGAGGCCGCGTGAAGTAAGAATAACAAGAAGACTAAAACACATTAATCAGAGGTGAGACAAGTTCATTCTGAAGGATACTTAGAAGGAAACAAATCAACTCTATATACCAGACGCTTGTGCTGTTGAATCTAAAACAGGCAGAGCTGGTCAGTTTTAGATTTTCTATCTGAATGAAAGGGTCAGTGATCATGTTACTGAAGTGGAAAATGTCACTTCACAAGAAAATATGTAATATCACAAAAGCAAAATCCACTTAATGATGATTCAGTTGTGTTTATGTGTTTATTTAGACCTATGTCAGCTCACACCTCTTTACTTGTGGTTATTAGAAAGATGCACACAAGTGATTTTGGATATTTGAATTTAGAAGTACTTTAGTGCTGTCAGGTGATTAAAAAACATAATCTAATTAATCGCATTTTAATCTTGTGAGAGAGAGAGAGGTTGAGTCTGAGAGATTGAGAGAGAGAGAGAGAGATTGAGAGAGAGATTGAGGGAGAGAGGTTGAGAGAGATAGAGATAGAGAGAGATTGCGAGAGAGAGAGAGAGATTGAGAGAGAGAGAGATTGAGGGAGAGAGATTGAGAGAGAGAGAGAGATTGCGAGAGAGAGATTGAGAGAGAGAGAGATTGAGAGAGAGAGAGATTGAGGGAGAGAGATTGAGAGAGAAAGAGAGATTGAGAGAGAGAGATTGAGAGCGATATTGAGAGAGAGAGAGAGAGAGATTGAGAGAGAGAGGTTGAGAGAGAGATTGAGAGAGAGATTGAGAGAGAGATTGAGAGAGAGAGATTGAGAGAGAGAGAGATTGAGGGAGAGAGATTGAGGGAGATAGATTGAGGGAGATAGATTGAGAGAGAGAGATTGAGAGAGAGAGATTGAGGGAGAGAGATTGAGGGAGAGAGATTGAGAGAGAGAGAGATTGAGGGAGAGAGGTTGAGAGAGAGATTGAGAGAGAGAGAGAGAGAGAGATTGAGAGAGAGAGAGAGATTGAGGGAGAGAGATTGAGGGAGAGAGATTGAGGGAGAGAGATTGAGGGAGAGAGACTGAGGGAGAGAGATTGAGGGAGAGAGATTGAGAGAGAGAGATTGAGAGAGAGAGATTGAGAGAGAGAGAGAGAGATTGAGGGAGAGAGATTGAGGGAGAGAGATTGAGAGAGAGAGATTGAGAGAGAGAGATAGAGAGAGATAGAGAGAGAGAGAGATAGAGAGAGATTGAGAGAGAAAACCCACTTTGGGTTTAGATATTTGAATTTAGAAGCACTTTTCACAACCTTCAGATCGTTTTTTTTTTTTACTATAGGAGGAGGAGAAATTTTTACCATAAGCTTGCAGCAACCAGTGTGCTAACAAAGCACCTCCTGTGGTTAGTGGTCTCATTTGACTTCAAGAACTGTTTTTTTTTATAATCTAGCTGTATGGCAAAACAAGTTGAGCTCAACATGGGGGAAAAAAATGGTTATTGCCACTTTAAAGGCTCACTGCGTAACATTTCTAGTGGAGGGTTGCCTTCATGGAAATGTTATAGCTTTGTCTAGAATGTTCCGTGCTCTCACGAGGAACACAAAGTTACAGCACTACACTACATTACGATTCATATCTGTGGAGTGTCACCCCTATTCACAGAAGGAATAATTGTATTTTTGAGAAATAGAAACATCTGCAATGAATAAAGGAAAGATGGACAAATGATAGATGGACAGCCAAAGCAATAACAGCTCCATGGAGACAAGTAGGTAACGGGCTCTCAACTAGAAATGTTATGCAGTGCACCTTTAAAGGGATATGCCACCCCCAGGTCAAATTTGGGCATCTCCCCACAGTCCAGAGACTAAAATAAGTGGTGGAAAGCGTTTTCCTGCTCACCCAGCCATTGTCCGAGTCTGTCGCCACTGACCGCCGCGGTATCTGCAGCTACTCCACCTTAGACTGGAGTCTAACGTCGCCAGAGAAAGATTTCGGCCAAAAGGAATTAATTTGCTCGATGCGTTTCCCAATTACTTTGTGTGTAGTGCGCATTCATATCGAGTGCAAATAAATGTGCAAATCAACACGGAGAGCTTGACTTGGTCATTTTGGGTGGGAACTATTTTCCAGTGCGTAAGAATACAGCCGTATCACGCACCACGTTGTGCAACAGGGGAACTCCCTTCCCGGTGCGTAACTGGGATTCCCCTGGTAGCGTGCTGCGTGATACGGCTGTATTCTTACGCACTGGAAAATAGTTCCCATCCAAAATGACCAAGGCAAGCTCTCCGTGTTGATTTGCACATTTATTTGCACTCGATATGAATGCGCACTACACACAAAGTAATTGGGAAACGCATCGAGCAAATTAATTCCTTTTGGCCGAAATCTTTCTCTGGCTACGTTAGACTCCATTCTAAGGCGGAGGAGCAGCAGATACCGCGGCGGTCAGTGGCGACAGACTCGGACAATGGCTGGGTGAGCAGGAAAACACTTTCCACCACTTATTTTAGTCTCTGGACTGTGGGGAGATGCCCAAATTTGACCTGGGGGTGGCATATCCCTTTAAGGTTTACAGTGAACCTATTGAAAAAAAAAAGAATGTACTATTGAAACCTTGAGACATATTGTGCATTTGTCAATCTTCATTCTATCCTCAGTACCTTTGCATTCACACCCACTTCCCAACATTGTCTTGTGCAGGCTATATACGGCTGATACACGAGTAAGGATCGTTAATTATGGACACTTCATATAATTGTTATTCCCACAAAACACAAGACGGAAGGAACCAGCACAAAATGGGACCAAATAGCAGCCCATTTTTGTAGGCTCTTATTATGTACACTTGTGTTCTCAGCGGGGTGCTCAGCACGCTGAGAACACACAGGAACCAAGTGACATCTTTGTCCAATCCAACTTTATGGAGGAAAAAAAAGAAGGGGGAAAAAAAGAGCATGATGAATGGATAAATTAGCTAAAGTCTATTACCTGAAATCTATTACAGTGAATTCAATAGGATAAGGTGTCACATTGTGGAACGCTGCGGAGAAGAAATACATTAGATTTGGCTTTAAAAAATGACAGAAAAGGGTGACCTGCTGTGTCTGAAATAGTGCGATAGTAAAAGTTAGAGTAGCAGGTGGCCCTCCCTCAAGCCCACCCACACATATGTCTCTACTGTACTGCAAATGTCAAGACACTCAGATCACCAAGCACACATTCTGCACAGCATTATTTAATCATGGGAAAATCATTTGTGTTGTAAAATAAAAAAATATTAGAATAAGTATTCATGAATACTATACATGTTGTACGAGTAATATGGTGCTAGTAACACTTTTATTACTATGCTATGTTACTTTCCGGTAAAGGGTCCACCTTTCCGTCATAAAAATATTATTGCTTTGGCTACAATGCCCCACAGTTTGGCCATTACACATATCTACAGCTCTGGAAAAAAATAAGAGACCACTGCAAAATTATCTTTTTTTTTTTTCCTGATTTTACTACTTATAGGTGTTTGGGCAAAAGGAACATTTTTGTATGAGTCTATAAACTACTGACAACATTTCCCCCAAATTCCAAATTATTGTTTAAAGATCCCATGACATGGTACTTCTTGATGCTTTTATATGGCTCCTTAATGGTTCCCTAATACTGTAAATGAATCCTTCTTCAAAATCAACACTCAGTGCATGAGAAACAGAGATAAGATGAGAAAGAGTAATTTTTCTCCCTCAGAACAGGTCATAATGGGAGTTGTTGCTTGAATGCAAATGAGGAGAAAAAAGCTGGCCAATAATAGAGGGTGGGGGCGTGGCCAAAGTCTCCCTCTCGCTCTGAGCCCTCAGCTGATCCATTTCCTTGTTTTTGCACGGGGGGAGAGATTTCAAGCGTTCCATTGAAAAATAAACACATTTCCACATAAAATAAAATTAAACCACTGCTGTTCAAAGGTCCAGAGGCTCAGATAAAGGACTTCCGAGCCTAGAAACACTCGGATGTGCCTCCAGGCAAATAAAAAAAACGCATTTCGCATTGCCTAGCGCATTCACAGTCCAAACTCTCTGGGCGTGATTTACAGAGACGCTGAGTACAGACAGACGGGGGTGGAACTGCATTTGCATTTCTTTTTTCGATCTGACGTCAATAAGGTGCCTTGTTCAAAATCGCCCGTTTGAGCTCCGATTTTTTGTAACGCAGAAAAGGATCGCAAATGCTCAGTTTAGACATTTCACAACTTTTAACCATGGGGGGAGGGGGGGGCTAAACAGGGTAGGGGAGCTCACATTAACGTTCAAAAACCTCAGAAAGTGAAAATTTCATGCCATGGGACCTTTAAAGCATTTATTTTCAAAAAAATGTCAAATGGTCAAAATAACAAGAAAGATACACGTTTTCAGACCTCAAACAATGCAAAGAAACAAGATCTAATTCATTAAAAAAAATAATACTAATGTTTACACTTAAGAAGAGTTCAGAAATCAATATCTGGTGCAATAACCCTTATTTTTAATCACAGCTTTCATGTGTCTTGGCATGCTCTCCACAAGTCTTTCACATTGTTCTTGGGTGACTTTATTCCATTGGTGCAAGAACTGAAGTAGCTCAGCTTTGTGCAATGGAATGGCTGTAATACATGTAGAGATGCTGATTTCAGAAAAAATGCAGTGGTCTCTTATTCCAGAGCTGTATTTCTGCGGAGAAAAGCCTGCAAAGCCTCCAGGCTAAGTTACAGTTCAGATCTGTGGAGAGATGAGCTCACTCACTGTAGGAATGCATGTATTTTTGAGCATCTGTAAATGAATAAATGCAGCATATATGAGTTTAATTCCATACTGTGAAACCTGTCAGGCAAAGCAATAAAATCTCCATGGAAATAAATCATGAATGACTGAATGAATGCTTTATTTGTCATTGTATTTCTACAACGAGATGAGATTAGAAATGGACAGCTCAACATCTTCCCACCGTCAGGACAAGACGGACCTTAAAGCAGCCGACGTGCAGCACTAACATCCCACCTCTCTCATCAGCGAGAGCAAAACAGTCCTTTTTTTCACCAACCAAAAGATTGAATACTGTTGTTGTGTCCTTTGGCCTGTGTGAATGGGGATGTGCAACTGTTGTCAGTATCAGGGCTCATCTCTCCACAGATCTGGCTTGTGACAACACACACACACACACACACACACTGATGTCTCTACTGTACTGCAAATGTTAAGATCGCCAGGCACTGATTCTGTGAAGCCTTATTTAATCATGAGAGAATCCTTTATGTTATAAAATAAAGAAATATTAGAATAAGTACGTCTATTCATGAGTACTACGCCTGTCGAGTAACATGGTGCTACCTCTTTTTCATCAAGGTTAAATGACACTTATAGGGCTCATATTTTACCCCCTAAAAATAATAAATGTTGAAAAAACAACAACATTTGTTTCCTAACTAAAACATGTATCTGAATTTGAATACTGCTGTTGTGTTCTTATTCTGTACCAGAGCTCATCTACCAGCTTGTCAATGCCAAAGCGCTAAACTGTCGTCATTATTTATTCTTTCCATACTCAGCGTTGGCAAGCTACTGTTGCCCTGGGGCAGACTGGCAGAAACAAGGCAGCCAATCTGTGCCAATGGCCCCTCCGACCACCACCGGCACTCAGGTTGGGGGGGCTGCTGCTCCAACCACTGAGCCACTGTCACACCATCTCTCCATAGAACTGATTTGTGACATGAGCAGGCGGTGACGTGAGCTTGTTTCCATGGAGGCAAAGCAATAAAATCTCCATGGAGACGGGCATGCGACGGACCCTACCCCAGAAAAGTTACATTACACATTTAAATACTCAAAAAAAAGTTTCTTCTCATTTCATACCTTTGCACAGTAGCTTAGTCGTTTTCCATGCAGCAAAATGTCCTAAAAAAAACAACATTTCTGGAGGAAGTAAACAGTGCATTTATAAAAACAGAATTTTCTAATCATTTGCATAACAGGCTCTGCTTCATGTGAATGTTTCAATAATTGAATCAGACAATGACAAGTGGTTACACATGAGAGGCGGGCCCAGTTTGAGTGACAGGTGCTAGAACAACAGTCTGACAGCTCACGCTCTGATGCGTCCCATTACTACGGATTGTTTATTGAAAGAAGTGATGGACAGTTGTGGTGCTATTGTGATTCACTCACTACAATGAGAACAACTGGCAGTCATTTTGGGTTTCAGGCCTGTAATGTACCTTAATGTGTCAGTGAGAATAAACTGTACACCACATATCATGTATACGGCAGTAGGATTATGTAGGTAAACTTAATATTATTGTTTTCAAATAAGATAAACATTTCAGTGATGTTTTAAAGGGCCTATATTACCCTATTTTCTGATCTACAGCTCTGGAAAAAAAATAAGAGACCGCTGCATTTTTTTTCTGAAATCAGCATCTCTACATGTATTACAGCCATTCCATTCCAGCGTCTGTTGAATTCCAACACAAACACAAAGCTGAGCTACTTCAGTTCTTGCACCAGGAGTGGAATAAAGTCACCCAAGAACAATGTGAAAGACTTGTGGAGAGCATGCCAAGACGCATGAAAGCTGTGATTAAAAATAAGCGTTATTGCACCAAATATTGATTTCTGAACTCTTCTTAAGTGTAAACATTAGTATTATGTTGTCTTAAAATGAATTTGATCTTGTTTCTTTGCATTGTTTGAGGTCTGAAAAGAGTATCTTTTTTGTTATTTTGACCATTTGTCATTTTGTTTCTGCAAATAAATGCTCGAAACGATAATATTTTTATTTGGAATTTGGGGGAAATGTTGTCAGTAGTTTATAGACTCAAAGAAAAATGTTCCTTTTGCCCAAACACATACCTATAAGTAGTAAAATCAGAAAAAACTGATCATTTTGGAGTGGTCTCTTATTTTTTTTCCCAGAGCTGTAATGTTGTTTCCTCATCACAAACAGACCTGGAGTTGTGCTTTGTTCCATTCACACATGTTTAACACACAAATCCTGCATATTTTATTTTTTCTCTCAAACTGAAAACACTCATGTCCTGTAGTAAGAAGTGCTCCAATGTGTTTTTAAACTCCACACACCTTCATTAGAATCATCTGGATAATTTCAGTCCGGTAATTGTCTATTTCAACTGTACTAAACGTAAAAGGTAGCTTTTAACTTGAAAACTACCCCTTCATGACATCACAAGGTGGAACAGAGCATTTTGAGCTTTAGAGATGGAGATAGACTAATAATAAAGGATTACTCAAAAATATGTGAATAAAAAAACACAACTTCAGGAATGTTTATAATAAGGCAACAACATTCTAACATGGCTTAAAGGTCCCATGGCATGAAATTTTCACTTTCTGAGGTTTTTGAACGTTAATGTGAGCTTCCCTACCCTGTTTAGGCCCCCCCAATGGCTAAAAGTTGCGTAATGTCTAAACTGAGCATTTGCGATCCTTTTCTGCGTTTGAAAAAAACACAGCTCAAATGGGCGATTCTGGACAAGGCACCTTATTGACGTCAGATCGAAAAAAGAAATGCAAATTCAGTTCCACCCCCGTCTGGATCTCCACCCCCTGTCTCTGGAAATCACCGCGGTTTGGACCGCGGAGGAGCTAGGCAATGCGAAATGCGTTTTTTTTATTTGCCTGGAGGCACGTGCGAGTGTTTCTAGGCTTGGAAGTCCTTTACCCAACCCTCTGGACCTCTGAAACAGCAGTGGTTTAATTTTATTTTCTGTACAAATATGTTTTTTTTCATTGAAAAGGCTGTCCTCTCCTTCGCGCTTACACACGCGGAAGTGGGGCCAGCACACAGCGCACCGCTAACACAAGGAACCAGCGGCGCATTTGCCCCCCCCCCTTCCTCTTACCAATCTGTGTTCTTCTCATTTGCATTTAAGCAACAAGGCCCAGAATGAGTCGTTCAGAGAGATTTTCTGACTCTGACTGTGTAGACTGTGTCTTTCTCATGCACTAAGTGTTGATTTTGAAGAAGGATTCATTTACAGTATTAGGGAACCATTAAGGAGCCATATAAAAGCATCAAGAAGTACCATGTCATGGGATCTTTAAAGCTCACTAGAGTCACTTTTGTGTAATACAGGAGCTTTAAAGGACTATGCACTTACATCTCCATGGAGATGTGAGTGCTTTTCCTGGTATGTTACACAGAATAAAAATTAAATGTGTCTATCTCCATAGTGACTAGGAGGGTCATGATGTTAAAGTCTGAAAAAGTCTGGAATAAAAATGTGAGATACTTTTCTGTAATGCTGAATGAATGCACTCAGAAGTTCAAGCTGAACAGTGACATTTTTATGCAACAAGGAATTTTATTAGAAATTAGACTTAGACAAACTTTATTGAGCCACAAGGGAAATTATTTGGATACAGTGGCTCACTCATCACAATAACAGAGAGTAACAAAAATAGATGGTATAGCAAAAAAGATAGCAAGAGACCGTTGTCAAATGAAACATAATTATCAAAATATATCTTTATGTACAAGTCAAAATAAAATAGAAAAATAAGCCATAAAATATAAAATAAAATATAAAATCAAGACAAGAATGGCGGTGCAATAGGATACTGATTTAACTAATTTGAATAAAAGTCACTACAAGTTCAGAGTCGAGACCAACATTCAAAACATTCAATGCCATCTATTATGCGACACAGCGCACAAATTTGTCTTTTACATTTGAATAAGTTACTTGGCTCATGTTTGGATATACTTCACTTAGCCTTCCCGTTAGGCTTTGTTTAACCACATTTATCTTCCAAGGTTTTAAGGAAAAAAAAAAAAAAGAAAAAAAAAACTTTACAAGGAAACTTTTCCCTTTTTCAGTAATTTTGATCTTTCATCGTGGTCAGGCCCTAATCTGAAAGTTTGCCCAACAGTTCCTTAGCAACCGCAAACTCCTAATTCCTCAACAGAACCAGCTCGGGCTACAGATAAAACATGCAAATTTGTCTAATCTCTGCTCTGTTTGCGCTGCTATTTTTGCTAAAGAGGCGGAAAATGTGTCTCGCCTTTGATGGTAAAAGCTACCTCAGTCCGGGTGGTGGTCAGGCTAATGTATCGCAATAGGCGACATCAGTACTTATTTTATGCATTAGAAATTATGTTGGTCTTTGTTCAAAAATAGTTCATATTCCAAGTCATTATTTGGTATTACATTAACTTAAATATTGACTTAGGAACTTTTTGTTATTCTGTTACTACTTCTGCTACTATTGTTAGTGTTAGTTAGTTAGTTATTAAAATGTGAAAAAAAATGAATAGAACATCTTAAAGGGCCATATTTTGCCGTTTTCTGATTTATCTTATACTGTAATGTTTCCTCATCAAACACATAGCTGAAGTTGCATTTTTTGTCATTCACATAATTATGTTTAACACACAAACCCTCCATATTTAGGCAGAGTTCTTCTCTGGAGAATGGAAGAACCATGTGGGGGGGGGGGGGGTCCCGAGTGCACGTCGAATTGCGTGTTGAGAGCCCTGTTGGTCTAAAGAGCAAACTTAAACTACAAAGGAACTAATGAGAGTTATATAAATGAAGTTATTACCTGATGGTTCTCAGTTTGTTTTATCATCACCGCACTTTGTCAGTGCGCGCTGAGAGGGGCGGGGAGGAGGGACCGGGGCGGGGGGGAGCGGGACATTTTTAACAGATTCATGTAAGATGAATAAGTCTCACCGCGTCTCACCGCGTCTCACCGCGTCTCACCGCGTCTCACCGCGTCTCACCGCGGGCAGTTCGGCTCTGGGCCGCGCGTATTCCGCGTGTAAGCTGTCGAGGGGGACACGTTACGCACAGACGGAGACACCGGGACCGGAGTCGGTGCGTCTCAGAGGAGACGTGGCACCGGGACTGAGGCTCAGGACGTGCCCGGGGGACGGCGCGTCTGCTCCGGCCTCGCTCGGACTGTGCGCCCGGAGCAGGGGGAGTTTTTTTCGCTGAAAATGCGCAGAGCCAGCATAAACTAAGCCACACAGACCGATTTTCTGAGCACAAAAAAAAAAAAAAAGAAAAGAAATCAGCGTGAGAAATGCCATGTGTGGCGTGTGAGCATGTGAACACGTCGAATTGCGTGTGTCACACTCTCAATGCGTGAGACTTGAGAGCCCTGCTATATACCTTCAGTTACTCAAATACAGCTCTGGAAAAAAATAAGAGACCACTGCAAAATGATCAGTTCTTTCTGATTTTACTACTTATAGGTATGTGTTTGGGCAAAAGGAACATTTTTGTTTGAGTCTATAAACTACTGACAACATTTTCCCCAAATTCCAAATAAAAATATTATCATTTAGAGCATTTATTTGCAGAAAATGACAAATGGTCAAAATAACAAAAAAGATACATGTTTTCAGACCTCAAACAATGCAAAGAAACAAAATGAAATTCATTTTAAAACAACATAATACTAATGTTTACACTTAAGAAGAGTTCAGAAATCAATATTTGGTGCAGTAACCCTTATTTTTAGTCACAGCTTTCATGCTCTCCACAAGTCTTTCACATTGTTCTTGGGTGACTTTATTCCACTCCTGGTGCAAGAACTGAAGTAGCTCAGCTTTGTGTTTGTGTTGGAATTCAACGGACGCTGGAATGGAATGGCTGTAATACATGTAGAGATGCTGATTTCAGAAAAAAAAATGCAGTGGTCTCTTATCTTTTTCCAGAGCTGTATGTGAGTGAATAAAACAAAACGCAAGTCCAGGTATGTTTTTTGACCAGGTAACAGCTTTATAACATGGCTTAAAGCTCACAAGAGTCAATTTTGTGCAATATAGGACCTTTAACAAAACTTAAACTAGTCTTAATTTTTAAAAAGTGCTATAGTTTCGTAACAGAAAAGGAGGAAAAAAAGTCAGTTCTCCCCTTCACTTTCCCCTTTGCAAACTTTCTGTACCAGCCAGCTAGACAAATATTTCCATATCCATCACACTGTATTTGACTTTATGTTGTGTATTATAGGTGGAGTCTTGAGGGAAAAATACATACTTTTAGACTTCTTGACGACCTTGCTTGGAAGCATTGTATTATTCAGTACATTTAATTGGAAGCTAGCCACATCGGGTCATAAGCTAGTTTTGTCCCATATGTATGAGGGGCTTCTGACACGAAGGGCAGATGGCAAAACTGAATCTCTAAACATGCAAATCACACAGCTCAAAATGTTAGATGATTTGCTCCAGGGAAGATTATATTTGCTTGTAATTTAAACAATATAGATCCCAGTGCATAATACTGTAAAATACATACATATACGCATACATTCGGTTTCCATGCTTCTTACACTGACATATGTTCATTTCCTGAAGACTGATCCTAACCTTAACCTTAGTTATTTGACCTTAACCTAAGCCTAGCCCCTAACCTATTTTAACTCATATTAGAACTTTAAAGGTCACGTATTACACAAAAGTGTCTTGTGTGAGCTTGAAGCCGTGTTATGATGTTATTCCCTCATCCAAAACATACCCAAAGTTGTGTTTTGTTTCATGTTTGAGCTATGCTGTTTATTATTAGTCTGTCTACATCTCCAAAGCTCAGAATGCTGTTCCAGCTTGTGATGTTGTGAAGCTTTAGTTTTCAAGCAGCTACCAAACAGCTTCCTTTTACCTTTAGTTCAGTAGAGACAGTTCCAGGTCTAAAATTATCCAAATGATCCTAAAACTTCGGAGAAATTCCTGTATTACCACATGACATCACAAGGTGGAACAGAGCGTTTTCTGTTTGAGAGAAGAACACAGCCTTAATATGCAGGAAATAAAACACAACTCCAGGTATATTTGTGATGAGGAAACAACATTGTAACACAGTTTAAACGCGGTGTTGATCTAATGATAACGGATTTGCATTCTTGTCCCCATAATGGAGGCAGACCCCAGTGTTTCTACAGATTTTATTGTTAAAAACAGTGTTAAATACCTACACAGACAAAAATCTTATGTATCGTATTTTCATTGATCCATAAAAGGCTAGTAGATAAGCCTAGATGTCTGCACATAAGTAATGAACTAGCATATGCAAAAACATTATCAATGCACAATACATTGGCATGGCATTTGGTTTGTGTAGTGATTTTTTAAATTTCTTATTCTGTAATGCACTTTGAATTACTTTGTGTATGAATTGCTATACAAATAAACCTGCCTCGCCTTCCCTTGCCATTTCCTCATGATTTCTTAGGTGAAAATAGGAGAAAGTAGGGTTGTAAAGTGATGTTTAAAATAGAAAACCCACAGACGCTGGTGAGGCTGACTCTCAAATCCACTGCACAGATGGTTTCAAATACAGGGAGCTGCAGGTGTGAGCCAAAGGCAGGACTCAGATCGAGTATAGAACAACAGAGATACTACTTCCACTAATGCTATACCTCTACTGTCTGAACAAGTTTACATGCACACGCCTGTCTCGTCTGATGTCAAGCTCTAAACATTGTCTTATAGTGTGCGTGGACAGGTCCCAAAGCAGTATTCATATGTAAATGCAGCATGCATTTGAATATGACAATTGAAAAAGCGATGTTTGTGAAGATGACAAGGACATCAGTTGAGTGGGAGGACCTTCGCTGTGGCCCAGGACTCATTTACATACCCTCATGGTCATGGTCATGTGTATGCATTCACTCGTAATTCACTCATGGAGGTTTGGAGGGGTAACATGGTGCAATAGTGTTAAAAGTCTTAAGTTTGTACAGTCAATATGTAAAACGTTTTATTCTTAGGATGAACAAAATAGGGATAGTGAAAAGGATGTTTCAGGAGGTTTAAACTATACAATTATTCTGAGTATAAGGGCCCTTGGTTTGCTGGAATGTTCATTGGTGATTATGTTAATTAATTTATCTATCTAGTATCTCCATGGAGACAAGTATGCAACGCCACCAGTAGAAGTTCAGATCAGATACAGCGCTGGAAAAAAATAAGAGACCACTGCAAAATTATCAGTTTTTCTGATTTTACTACTTATAGGTATGTGTTTGGGCAAAAGGAACATTTTTGTTTGAGTCTCTAAACTACTGACAACATTTCCCCCAAATTCCAAATAAAAATATTATCGTTTAGTGCATTTATTTGCAGAAAATGACAAATGGTCAGAATAACAAAAAAGATACATGTTTTTAGACCTCAAATGATGCAAAGAAACAAGATCAAATTCATTTTAAAACAACATAATACTAATGTTTACACTTAAGAAAAGTTCAGAAATCAATATTTGGTGCAATAACCCTTATTTTTAATCACAGCTTTCATGCCCTCCACAAGTCTTTCACATTGTTCTTGGGTGACTTTATTCCACTCCTGGTGCAAGAACTGAAGTAGCTCAGCTTTGTGTTTGTGTTGGAATTCACAGACGCTGGAATGGAATGGCTGTAATACATGTGGAGATGCTGATTTCAGAAAAAAATGCAGTGGTTTCTTATTTTTTTCCAGAGCTGTAAAAATAAACAAATAGATGGATAGAAATAACCTAATTCCTTTTATGGTCCACTGATCAACTAATAGAGTAAGAATACATTTGTTTAATGGCCTATTATATATTTTTCATCCCTTTGTTCCTTTTAATACAAGATGAGACAATATCTGCTAATATCTTTTCTTTTGACAAAAGGTTGCATAAAGATTTGTAAGTCTTTTATAGACAGATTATTTTGTTATACTACTTTGAAACTGTACAATTTGCAATTGGCAGTGGATTTTATACCCAAAATGTGTATACAGCAAGCATAAAAGTGTCTGAAACCCAGGAAATATGATTAGTTGAATGGGAAACAATGTGATTTGCCAAGCTTTCAAATATCCTCAATAACATTTTTATGATGTTGTTTTAGTGTAGAACAACTCTTTGTGAAATTGAGACAGTTCCAGTGCAGCTCTGCGTTTGTGGATAGGATAAAACCAACTAGATGCAGCTAACAGCTAACAAAATGTCATTTATTGGCTCCAGCTCAAGTGTCAACATCACCTGTAATTCTGTTAAGGCCCAGCAGTAAACCAAAGGAGTCATTTTAAAGTGGGAACGCCGAGACAGACAATGTGGATTACTACCATCCAAACACCTGTCTCATTGTGAAAGAGCACAATTTGCGCAGTGCTCCAAACTCCATCTCCGTCATACTCTTCCATTGAGTCCAGATTGAGTTTGAACTTGGGTTGAACCTCTTAAATATAGGCTACAGCTTTGAGGGCATGTTTGTGTGGGCTTTTGTTACTGCGTATTCCCCGATTTATGCCACAAAGGACAACAGCAGTAAGTGGGTAAAGACTGAGGCTGAATGACTACAATACAGGGTTTGAAGATCCAGGGAAGACCTTTTTAAAGTTTGTTCATGGACGTTTTCAGTGATACAGTAATACAATTTTAGTAATCTCTTCCACTATGACTATAATATCACACTTGGACAAATAATCATTTATCTAATACAATCTATGTGCTTCTTTTCATTTTTGGTGTTCACAGACACAATCTACCCTATAGCATGTATATTAAATGGACAGAGCTAATCCGCTAAATAGGAACTGACTACGGGTGCACTTCTGGCTCCATCGACTCCAATTCACTTTGCAAAAGCGAAAACATTTCACTGCTGCTTTCAGGCTCCTCATTTTGGTCTTAAAATGTTCGTATTAACTTGGTTGTGATCTTGGTGTTTGTATTTTGCTATTTTGTCTGTAAATCAATTTCTATTTCTAATATGGAACTGTTTGCCTCAAGTGGAGGAGTTCAAGTATCTCGGGGTCTTGTTCACGAGTGAGGGGAGGATGGAGAGTGAGACTGACAGGTGGATCGGTGCAGCGTCGGCAGTGTTGCGGTCGCTGTACCGGACCGTTGTGGTGAAGAGGAAGCTGAGCCAAAAGGCAAAGCTCTCAATTTAACGGTCAATCTACATTCCTCCCCTCACCTTTGGCCATGAGCTCTGGGCAATGACCGAAAGGACAAGATCGCGGATGCAAGTGGCCGAAATGAGTTTCCTCTGCAGAGTGGCTGGGCGCTCCCTTAGAGATAGGGTGAGGAGCTTAGTCAGAGGGGAGGAGCTCGGAGTAGAGCCGTTGCTTCTCCACGTCGAGAGGAGCAGCTGAGGTGGCTCGGACATCTGTTCCGGGCATGTCCCACCGGGAGGAGGCCCTGAGGAAGACCCAGGACAAACTGGAGGGACTATGTCCCTCGGCTGGCCTGGGAACGCCTTGGGGTCCCCCGGGAGGAGCTGGAGGAAGTATCCGGAGTGAAGGAAGTCTGGGAGTCCCTGCTTAGACTGTTGCCCCCGTGACCTGGCCCTGAATAAGCGGAAGAAAATGGCTCCAAATTCGCCCCATGGCCTCGTGAGCTTCATTTGACTGAAGCTGAGTGCTATGGGTGACACCACTCCCTTAGTCCACTTCTATATACAGTTTATGATTTTTTCCAATTAGATTTGGCACCTGGTTTTACCCCAGATGCCCTTCCCGCCTGTGTGTTAAACTGCCAATACTGTTTCCAGGCATAAGCAGGCTGTGCAGATAAAGCCATAAATATGTATTATTGTATAATTATGACCAATTAATTGCCCATAAAGCAGGGAAAAGCATGGAATATTCAACAAGCACTTTTCTGTACATTATGCTTCAAAAACAAACAAAAATATAAACACTTACAGTACAAAAAAATACCACTTTATAAAGTAGGACTTATATAATTTTAGACCTTTTTTTTTTTTTAGATGGGGTGGCGGGGTACAGACTGTATTCCTATTTTCATACAGTGAGTGCGTATTCTTGCCCTGGACTCTCAACACAGGTGGGCCTCAGAGGTTCTTATGACTCTGAGCAGCTGCGTTGGCTGCTGGTGGAGCTCTGTGAGGTCAGGACTAAGTTGTAGCTCTTTTGCCAAAATGGAAGTGCCTCTGTGGCCGGGTGCTCCACTGAAGTGCATTGAGGGTGAAATCTGTAATGGCCCTTCTGCACTGCCCCCTGTGTGTTTGGACACTGACCAGTGCCCATTACCCACAGCTGTGCCCTCAACCTAATTTTTAAGTACCATAGTGACAATAGTGGAAAGGCCTGATAAATATATACATCAAATCCTATAGGAGCAAAAGTAATTACAAACAGTACAGATAATTCACTAGAAGCTAATTTTGAATATTGATATTTTGCAGCAACATCACGCTGGGGCATGTAGTTACCACGGTGACACAATGCACACACATACGAACAAAAAAGGTTTAAGACTGTGTGAAAACTCAAGAAAGAAAACACAAAATGGATTTAAACAACACATTTTCAGGGGTGAGTGATCAAAACAAAGGAATTAAGCTACAGTTCCCTTGAAAAGTATTGGAACAGCAAGGCAAAATTTCTTATTTTTGTTGTTCAAAAGATGAGTATGAGACAAGAGGTCAGAATGTCAACTTTTATACATCTAGGACATACCAACCTTTGTTTAAAGCCACCCATTTTTCAAGTGGCGTTCCTCCTTGACGAGGCGTTGCCTTTAAGGATGGTTGTTCAAGCATTAAATATCTCTGCATGACTAGTCTACTTTTTGGCTGCAAGACTGGATTTCTTGTTAAAGAGCATAAACTAAAATGAAGACCAGAGAGCTGTGGGAGAAAAGCAAGCCATTTTGAAACTGAGAAATGGAGGAAAATCAATCAGAGCCATTGGACAAATATTGGACATACCAAGCACAACAATTTGGAATGTCCTGTAAAAGAAAGAAACTACTGGTGTTCTGAGTAACAAACGTCAAACAGGTCGGCCAAGGAAAACAACAGTAGTTTATGACAGAAATATTGTGTGAGCTGTGAAAAAAAACAACAACAACAGTAAGTCAAATCACCAGTAACCTCCACAGTGCAGGCGTGGAGGTATCACAATCCACTGTTCAAAGAAGACTCCGAGAGCAGAAGTATAGAGTCATACCACAAGATGCAAACCACTCATCAGCAGTAAGAATCAGAAGGCCAGACAGGAATTTGCAAAAAAGTACAGAGATGAGCTGCACAAGTTCTGGAACACAATCCTATGGACTGATGAGACCAAGATTAATCTGTACCAAAGTGATGGAGGAAGAAAGGAACTGCTCATGATCCGAAGCATACAAGCTCATGTGTGAAGCGTGGTGGAGGTCATGTCTTGGCATTTTGTATTATTTCTTGAGTTTTCAGACTATCAACACATTTTTGGCAATGTTTGGTAATGTGTGCATTTGTGTCACCATAGTAACTTGTAAATATTCCATCATGAACATACAGGCACAACCTCCCCAGCATGATGTCACTGCAAAGTATGAAGTGCAATGAAAACAAGCATTGGAAATAGCAGGAGAAATCAGACCACTACCACTGCCAAGGCGCTGGTCCAATGGCGCATGGTGAAGAAAAAAGTGCCTAGATATAGACTGTTATAGAGCTCGCAAATAAGCAACAATATTGAATTAAATGATTACCAGCAATTCACTGATGAGACTGAGAGCAGAATAGCTCTAATCTCTTTGTCTCTAATCCAAAAACTGGCATTAGATATTATACAAAACGCATGCTTCTATTGTGCACTTGGGCAAGACACTTCACCTGTTTAAACATGTTACTATACTTTATGTGGGTGTCTGGTTTCCTCGACGCAAAATCATAAAACAAGTATAAGTACTATGACCTAAAACTATATAATGAAGCTCCACTGTACCATATGTAAATGACATGTATCAGCAGTCCTGAAGCCTCCTGTGCCCACCGGCAGAACAGTGGATGAGTAAATCCATAAAGAATAAAAGTAATAAGGATAATGTCATTGTAAGTCACATCTGTAATCGCTCTGTGATTGATGAATGAGAGACACTGTGTGTTTCAAATCAGACAGTAATACGATCAATGCTATTTACAGCATTCACAAACCTCTCATATCATTTGAAAAGAGACTAAAATTGAACTGGGTGCATGAATGTAAACAACCCAAAATATGTAGCTTCAGTAGGTCAATTATACATGAACAATTCAGGTCCATTCATGTTAATAATAATTCTACTGAGAGAGATACATACAGGGCTCTCAAGTCTCACGCATTGAGAGTGTGACACACGCGATTCGACGTGTTCACACGCTCACACGCCACACATGGCATTTCTCATGCTGATTTTTTTTTTTTTTTTTTGTGCCCAGAAAATCGTTCTGTGTGGCTTAGTTTATGCAGGCTCCGCGCATTTTCAGCAAAAAAAACCTCCCCCTGCTCCTGGCCCTCGGTCCTGAGCCTCAGTCCCGGTGCCAAGTCTCCTCTGAGATGCACCGACTCCAGTCCCGGAGTCTCTGTCTGTGTGTAACGTGTCCCCCCCGACGGCTTACGCGCGGAATACGCGCGGCCCAGAGCCGAACTGCCCATGGTGAGACGCGGTGAGACGCGGTGAGACGCGGTGAGACGCGGGCCCGGTGCATTAACCAGACTCTTACATGAATCCGTTAAAAATGTCCCGCTCCCCCCCGCCCCGGTCCCTCCTCCCCGCCCCTCTCAGCGCGCACTGACAAAGTGCGGTGATGATAAAACAAACTGAGAACCATCAGGTAATAACTTCATTTATAGAACTCTCATTAGTTGCTTTGTAGTTTAAGTTTGCTCTTTAGACAAACAGGGCTCTCAACACGCAATTCGACGTGTTCACACGCTGACACGGCATTTCTCACGCAATTCAAACCCCCCCCCCCCCACCGGTCCTCGGAAATTACAGTCTCACGCATGACCCCGCTCAAAACTTGAGAGCCCTGCATGCACATTTTGTATTAAGCCAGGGGTGTCCAAACTTTTTTCATCAAGGGCCACATATCTAAACACAGATGAAGCAGAGGGCTGATCGAGGGCCACAGACTGGTGCTCAGGACAGTCAATAATTGAAATATATGCATGTTTAACAGGTTAGAATGAGCTATCAGTCCTTTATTCGTGCTAAGATCCTCAAAACCACACAATAAATATAAAATATTGTCTTATCAAGGTAGATTTTAAAAAAAAACTGCAGTCAAAAAATCTGCTCAATCTAATTTGGGCTAATTCACCTGGAAGCCTGAGGGCCAAGAAAAATTTGTCTGAGGGCCACATTTGGCCCATGGGCCAGAGTTTGGACATGCCTGTATTAAGCAGTGTTCCCCCTTTTGAATACAGTGACTAAATGTATACACATGCAAAGA
>JAVJIX010000030.1:4695000-4865000 GCA_036785185.1 Paratrypauchen microcephalus
GTACAAACTGAAGACTTTTAACACTATTGCACCATGTTACCCCTCCAAACCCCCATGAGTGAATTACGAGTGAATGCATACACATGACCATGACCATGAGGGTATGTAAATGAGTCCTGGGCCACAGCGAAGGTTCTCCCACTCAACTGATGTCCTTGTCATCTTCACAAACATCGCTTTTTCAACTGTCATATTCAAACTATATGACAATGTTTAGAGCTTGACATCAGACGAGACAGGCGTGTGCATGTAAACTTGTTCAGACAGTAGAGGTATAGCATTAGTGGAAGTAGTATTATTAGTAGTAGTTCTTAAGTGTAAACATTAGTATTATGTTGTTTTGAAATGAATCTGATCTTGTTTCTTTGCATTGTTTGAGGTCTGAAAACATCTTTTTTGTTATTTTGACCATTTGTCATTTTCTGCAAATAAATGCTCTAAATGATACTATTTTATTTGGAATTTGGGGGAAATGTTGTCAGTAGTTTATAGACTCAAACACATACCTATAAGTAGTAAAATCAGAAAAACTGATAATTTAATTTAATTGGTCTCTTATTTTTTTCTTCCTGTTTTCTTGT
Organism: Paratrypauchen microcephalus; assembly: GCA_036785185.1. Classification (NCBI taxonomy): domain Eukaryota; kingdom Metazoa; phylum Chordata; class Actinopteri; order Gobiiformes; family Gobiidae; genus Paratrypauchen; species Paratrypauchen microcephalus. Next base: position 4,695,582 of record JAVJIX010000030.1, read on the forward strand.
TGTATCCTTGGGCAAGACGTTTACAACATAAATAAATGAGACTTCATGTCCAATGTTTTTGTAACTACAAATAAATCAGCATTAAAATTGTTATCATCAAACTATATTGGATTAACATAACAACATTTACTTCATATCTGGGTACACACAGTCAGGTTCATATAATTTAAAGCAGACCTTAAGACTTATTTTTACCTCAAGAGCTTCTTATACAATATATCTGTACTGGGGTGAGACCAATTTCACTCAAATACATGGGGAAAAAAAATAGAAAGATGCTGAGGATAGGCTTATGGAAAGAGGTAATTCATAGTAATCCCCAATGTGAAGCACGGTTGTAATTTGGTTATGAAAACATCCTTACATGCACATATTACCCGACTGGCTTCAGGAATCCTACTTTCAAGAGTACGTACATTTTCTGAGCCCTCTCCAGCAGTGCCTCTGAGCTCTACCTGCTGCGTAAGAATGTATTGTTATTAAATTATGTTCAAGTCTCTGGGAAAAGTCTTCAAGGTCTTGGGAGAGGAAAAAGGAAACTATTTTAACCACATTAGAGGTATGAGCCCTCCCATAGCATCAAAGTGGGTTAGAGAGCAATGAAGATTTATAAATAGAATTGGATATGTGTGTAGTTTGGCGCTCACACTAGAGGAAAAAACTAAACGTGCTGACAAAAGCTAATTTTTCATAGTAACTGTAAATAGCAGCTGGAGGCATATAACTCACTCCAACTTTGATTTGGGGTCACGCCAAGCTTTCTAATAATGCTCACCTTTCACATATAGCTCTGACACATGCGTACTGCCAACAACCAAAGCAGTTTTTCTTGTTTGTTTGACTCTGAAAAGGATAATGACTAACATGAATGAGAAGTAACATAAATAAAAATGTGATTAGAACAATTACACAGAAAGAATAGTGGCTTTGGCGAACATGACGGAATTAGCATTAGCGCTACAAGGGCATCCGTGTAATAAGAGTATGTGCTATTAATCTCACAGCAACAATAACAGTGGAAAGACAGTTGAGGAATGGTTACGAAGCAATAATGACAATGTTGGCGCAGGAATTTCAACCAGGATTCATATAGTCTTCGAAAATGGCTCTTGGAATCATGTTGTAGTAGTGAAAGTAGTGAAACATGAACATTAACACTATTAAGCTGTTACCTGGCCAGCCAAATGATATCTCTCTGTATTTGGTATACAGCGCGATACCATTTGGACACCCTCGCTCCACCCTCGCTCCACCCTCGCTCCACCCTCGCTCCTCCGGTTAACAACGGACTCCGCGATTCTGATTCGTTCAAAGATGGTGACGTCAGTGCACCCGCCTTTGCCCGCAACGTCCCTTCCATTCAGCTGTAAAATTGGTCTTAAATGACCAAATGACTAAAACACATCGATTCCTTAAAACCACAGCAGCTGACAGCTCTAGAGGCCTTTCTTTTCAAAAAAGATGTTTTTGCATTGCTTCCTACCGGCTTGGTTCACGTCGCTGTCTGTTAACTGTTCTCTGATTGGTTCACTTAGCTGTCTGTCTAAGCGCAATGGCAGCGCATGCTGGACCAAGCGTTACCAGACTCACCGCTGGTACAGCGATGAGTCATGGATTCTTCCAGGCAAATTACGCTGTGAAAACCCAAGCATCCTGAAATGAGGAGTGGAAAGATAAAACCCATCCAATACCTGGGTATATACTGCATTGGGGCTGTACACTTTCTGAAAAGAAAAAAAAGAAAAAAAACCCAGTACCTTTCTGTGTGCATTAGTATGACCCGATAAATAAATACTTTAAAGGTGCACTGTGCAACTTTTCTAGTGGAGGGTCTGTTACCTGCTTGTCTCCATGGAGATGTTATTGCTTTGCCTGAAATGTTCCATGGTATGACTTTAAACATATCTATAGCATTTATTAATTATGGGTGTTTTAATTCTTATATATATATATATATATATATACACACATACATATATATATATATATATATATATATATATATATATATACAGTGGTACCTCACCTTACGAATGACCCAACAAACGAAAATTTCAAGTTACGAAACGCCTTCACGTCAAATTTTGGTCTCTAGATACGAATGAAATTTCAAGTTACGAAACGTGAAATCTCCAATCCAATCCAACTTTATTTATAAAGCACTTTATAAAACAACAAATCTCAAAAATGCAATTAATGCGCGCACGGGGTTAAGTTCCAGAGGTGGCCCACGGTGGGAGAGGTCCACGAGGTAGGACAACTTTGTATTTTACAATTGTTCTACATGTTTTAGGGCAGTAAATGCCTCACCACACACATTATACACTTTTCTCAGACTGGAGTTTCTCTCGCATTTCTCTCTCGTTTGAACACTCGAACTTTCATAGATTTTCAATGGAATGTGTTGATAGTGAAGCGTGGGGGTAGACACGGCTCAATATAGCGCCGAACGTGCGAGGGGAGACACAACAACACATCATCAGTATGGTAAAACTCACCTGTCTCATGACGGTCTAAACCCCGCTCACGTTCCCTTAGTGAGTGAACAATCCAACACTTGGTGAATTCTGCTTCACAATGATAGGAAGAGCCGACATCGAAGGATCAAAAAGCGACGTCCATACGGCGCAAGGCCGCGCATACACCGGGGCTGCGGGATGGAGCCGCGGTGCCCGTGGGGTGATTTAATCCTGGTCCTGGACCTGGTTTAGTCCAGGTCCCGTTCAGGTTTAGACCTGGTTTAGTTCTGGTCTAGACCTGTTTTAGTTCTGGTCTAGACATGGAAGTCACATAGAAGCAGAGCCCGCCCTGAGCGAGACCCCGCGGTCTTGCCCACCGATAGAACACCTTTCTCGGCCTGTTAGCTCACAGTGTCGGCGCCCCGGCTCTGGAGGTCAGATAGAAGCAGAGCCAGCCCCGCCGCGCTCTTATTCCCGCTGAAAGAGCGTCTTTCTCGGCCTCTTAGCTCTAGCGCGGAACGCGCAAGGTGCGCAGACACGAGCAACGAGCTCATCCAACGGCACTGCCATGTTATAATAATAATAACAGGTCCAATCCAGGTTTAGTTCTGGCCAGACCTGGTTTATTCCACGTTCTTTTAGTCCTGGTCTAGTCTCTTAGCCCGTCAGGAACACAACGTTACACTATAAAAAAAAGTTACACTATAAAAAACAACAACTTTGGAACGGCTCAGGCTTTTTCCATTGAAATAGCTACTCAACTTACGAATTTTTCACGTTATGAAACCACTTCTGGAACGAATTAATTTTGTAAGGTGAGGTACCACTGTATAATAATAATAATAATAATAATAATAATAATAATAATTAAAGCCGCAAGCAGCGTTGGTCGGGACCTCGCACCTGCGTTTGTTCGTCTTACTGAGACGCACACCCATACCAAATTTCGTGTGCCTGGCACAATTATCTCACTTCCTGTTGGGCGTGGCCAAAGACAGATCAAAGGTACAAAGATCAAAGATCTTTGATCAGGGCGTTGCCTAGCAACAAATACCTCCCATTCATAACTCATAAATCCCATTCAATAAATACCTAACTTTATTGATCCGCCGTATCGTCATATTACCGCTTATTTGAAAATCCTTCGCAATTTAACATCTCCAACGTTTTAAGATTATGTTCACCAAAATTTAAGCCCATCTGAGGTACGGTGTAGGAGAAGTGTTTCAAATTCCATTCTATGTCAAATACCCCAAAATCACACAAAAGGCCAATTATCTCACTTCCTGTTGGGCGTGGCCATGACATTGCAGTGAGGCATTTGTTCGTCTTATTGAGATACACGTCCCTACCGAATTTCGTGCTCCTATCTTAAACGGTATGCCAGCCCCGAAAGACAACGCGCTAGGGGGCGCTATCGAGCTCCTGGGGGTCACTGGGGGACGGGACTTTGTGTGGTCGTACTGGCAGCACTTTGTGATGCCCGTGCAAAGTTTCGTTCGTTTTGAAGCATGCTCAAAATTGCCCCAGCGTGTATGAACAAGAATAATAATATGGAAACAAAGCAACTTCAATAGGGACCTTCGTGCCCCTTCGGGCTCGGTCCCTAATAATAATAATAATAATAATAATAATAATAATAATAATAATAATAATAATAATAATAATAATAATAATAATAATAATAATTTCTTCTGTGAATAGGAGCTGCAACCTGCTTGTCTCTATGATGATAGATTCTATACTATGGAACATTAGTACAGAATCTATCATCTATACTAATAAGCATTGCACAGGTTATTGCACAGGTAACAGTAGCATTTACAGTGAGGTAGTGACATACATGATACATTCATATAGAGCAGCAGCAGTAAACATAGTATACATAATGAAAAGTAGTTTAGCGCACTATTATTGAGAGTTCAGTATTATTTAGAGTATGAACTGAAGTAGCTCAGCTTTGTGTTTGTGTTGGAATTCAACAGACGCTGGAATGGAATGGCTGTAATACATGTAGAGATGCTGATTTCAGAAAAAAATGCAGTGGTCTCTTATTTTTTTCCAGAGCTGTACAGCATTGATTAATTATGCGTGTTTTTAATTCTTTAAAAAAACAATAATTTCTTCTGTGAATAGGAGCAACTCTGTGCTGTAACCTGCTTGTCTCCCTGATGATATATTATAGGTTTATTCTATACTGTGGAACATTCTAGACATAGCAATAACATGTCCACGGAGATAAGCAGATGAAATGTTATGCACTGCACCTTTAAAAAACGTTTTGAATGCTGTAATTTTCCAGTATATCTGCCATACAATACTGTGACCGGAGCTGCACTTTACGAGGAAGCAAATATTGTACATTGTGAAGCAAACGTGAGTAATGACTCTACAGACCAAGACCAATTTCCTTTTGAGCACAGTGAAGTTTACCTTTCCATACCTCATGTGCTTTACAAGACTTTCACATCTCTTCCTGAAATCTATGCAGTTATCTGTAATATTTATAATGTGGTTACAATCAGTTACAAAACGATGTTAATGCTTTATATACAGCTCCTTTCCACAACTTCAGCACCACGGACAGCGAAATAGTCTATAACTGCTTCCTTCTATCTTCTGCGTTGTATTTTCTTACACCCATAAATCTCGTTAGACTTCCCCGAGCCCTCTTGTCTGGCAGCTCTAAACTCAGCATTCGTTTAACCATGTGCTTTCAGTATCTCTTCTGCTCTTGTCTCAACACATTTTAACTGTTTCACTAAAAACTTCTTTTTTTTTTTTACTATTGTCTTTAAAGTGCATATGACAGGTGTTCATGTTTTTCTAACTCTAGTTTGGTGGAGTGTATTTGTAGTCACTATTTATCACAGTTTTACCTCAGTTGACTGGCAGATTGTGGGGAAAAAATTAGAAGAAAAGTACAAAAATACAGGAAGTAGTGGTGAGTTTTAAACAAAATACCTCTACCTAAAATTCTATCCAAAACGCATGGACAATTTATGCACAAGGAACATATTTAATGGCAATTTAGACTTTCATTTAACAAAATAAATATGTTATAGTTTTTTATTAGTCTAATCATAACGATTGTGTAGTTTAGACAAGTTCTGACCCTTGCCAATATTATGGTTGCCCGGTAATGGTCAAGGAATAACCTCTGTGCATGTCATATCTATAGACTGTATAAGGGCGTTGCTCATAGCGTTCGGCTTCACTCAGATGAAGCTCAGAAGTCAGTTGGACTCAGTGGAGCTGGAAGAGTCCCCATGCTCACTTAAGACACTTAAATGACACTGACACTGCTGTTTAAATGACACTTAAATGACACTGACACTGCTGCTTAAATGACACGTAAATGACATTGACACTGCTGCTTAAATGACACTTAAAGGACACTGACTGCTGCTTAAATGACACCATTTGAGCTTTATTACGCTACACATTGTGTGTTTTACCTTTTTTGGTGTTTTTTTACACTACAGATTCTGTGTTTTTTTTTTATTATATACAAGTTTACTGTAGTTTTGCTATGGGTATATGTGATGTTTTAGTCATTGTGTTTATTGTCTTGTTTATCAGATGTTTAATATTCACTGTGGGCCTAGGGAGTGATGCAATTTCAAATCCAATATGTGCATATGGTACATATGGTTTTTGACAATAAAGCTGATTTTGAACTTTGAACTTCCCATTTGGAACACAGCAGCTAGAGGGTTAGCTATGTTCATCTATACAGTCTATGGTCATATATTCTGCCCATGTCTAACCAGGAAGTCCAACTACAAAACTTCACGAGAATGAAAGATTCTTTGTGTAAAATTATGTTCTGTTGTGCTTTGTAACTATGTTTTACTAAAATGAGTAGTCTAACCTGCCATATGGACTTTAAGGTGTACTGTATAATAATACACCTTATATACTACTGTATATAATTTTTCTTGTAGAGGGCTTGCCAGTTACTTGTCTCCATAGAAATGTTGTTGTTTTTATGTCTAATTATTCCAACGTATGGCATTAAACTTTTCAGTCTCTATAGAAACAGGCAGGAGACACCACCAGACCGATTTAAATCTGTGAAGCACTCACAGTAAGAATGCATGTTTTTAAAGGTATTTTTGATCAATAAAATCACCCATAATTAAATAAATTAATAAATGCATCTTATAATATTACAGGCAAAGCAACAGCATCTCCCTGGTAGTGTACCCCCTGTCTGAAAAGTTACGCAGTGCACCTTTAAGATGAATGAAGCTGAAGTGCATAGAATGGCCACTATAAGTTTTCCTCAGTGTTTGGTTGCCTTAAATAATACCTCACAACTGGAGCAGTGTTGCCTTTATTGAAACTTTGAGCAGTGGGCCCAGGCGCCAGCTCAGGCCAAACTCTAAACTCTTTTTATGAGTTCTTTATTTTTGGGAGGCAAAGTACGAGGCAGAATCTTAAACTGGTCTGAAGCTCCGCGCGAGGGGTTTAATTGAACTGCAGGACCTTGGCAAACCACTGAAATCTCACACCGCCTTTGAATCCCACCTCTATAACGCCGGTCTCGCTGCATTTTAAACAAAAACAAATCTATTGGTAATTTCATTCAGGCGCTTCGGATTGACTTGACAGTGGGTTGATTTTTCCCAGTGCACTCTTGTTGATTGTAGATCATTCTCAGAGGTGCCAGGCGAACAAAATATTTAGCTGACGGTCCGCAGTGCCCACCTTTGAGGACACAAGCAAACAGCAATAAAATGAAGCGATAATAGACACAAGATGCAAGTAATAAAAATGTGTGTTTGGATAATGAAAAGACACGTACAGGCCCCAGCTCTCATCAGCAGCGCTATTATTTACTTGGTGACTGAGCATACCAGGCAGCCAATTACAGGCTCTGTCAGACTGTCAATCATAATGAAGCAATTGAAAGAAATCAAACTGGAAACTGTCACGGGGACATTATCAGGTGGTGAGAGGAGAAAATAGGATGCTCAAGTACCAATTAAAGTAGCCGGATGTGTTGTGAACGGCGCGCACAATCGATGTCTTTGCAATGGGAAAAAGCACCCCATTTACACTCATGTTAATGGCTGTTAACCTCAGAGTTTTTCCAAAGTGGGTCACAAACAAACTTTTCAAAATGTCATCTATTTTGGGGGGATCTATCAAGGTTGCAAAACGGTAACACAATTTGCTTTTTATTCAGAAAACCTCATGTGCATTTTAGTCACAAAGTATACAGAAAGATTTCAATCCATTGTCTTACTGTTATTCTTATTCCTTCTTATTATTTATTTCTTCTGCTTTTTAAAATCGCATTACATTATGTATTGCATTGTAGTAAAGTTCACAGTATGTTGAGAAAGGTTATGAAGAGAAAGATGAAGAAGTGGGAAAATTGGAATTGGAGTTTGCACGCCAAAACATTACTGAAATGATATTCTTTCTGAGTGTTCACACCTGTGCAGGTTTTACCAGGTTTTAACTAATGTGGTTTATAGAATAAACACCTTGGGGTAAATAAAATGTTTATGTGACAATATACAGCTCTGGAAAATCAGCATCTCTACATGTATTACAGCCATTCCATTCCAGCGTCTGTTGAATTCCAACACAAACACAAAGCTGAGCTACTTCAGTTCTTGCACCAGGAGTGGAATAAAGTCACCCAAGAACAATGTGAAAGACTTGTGGAGAGCATACCAAGATGCATGAAAGCTGTGATTAAAAATAAGGGTTATTGCACCAAATATTGATTTCCGAACTCAAAATTAATTTGATGTAATTTGAGGTCTTTTTGTTATTTTCACCATTTGTCATTTTTTTTGCAAATAAATGCTCTAAACGATAATATTTTTATTTGGAATTTGGGGGAAATGTTGTCAGTAGTTTATAGACTCAAACAAAAATGTTCCCAAACACATACCTATAGGTAGTAAAATCAGAAAAACTGATCATTTTGCAGTGGTCGCTTATTTTTTTTTTCCAGAGCTGTACAGCTGTAGCTGTAGATTTTATCCAAATCATTTAATATTTGCATTGTTTTATTGTGCACTTAGGAGGTTGGGAATATGGAGCTGTTAAAGGTCCTATATTACACAAAATTGACTCTTTAGCTTTAAGTCATGTTATAATGTTTTTGTCTCATCAAAAACATACCCAAAGTTATGTTTTATTTCATTCACACGTTTCACTCATACATTTAAGATAAGATAAGGAGAAATTTACTTGTCACAGTAGCTCCAGGTAGGGACAGTTTGAACAAGAAGACAAGTGCATGCAGGCAAGAATGGCATAAAGATAGGTAATAATAATAATAAAATAAGTAATGAATCGAATAATAATAATAATAATAATAATAATAATAATAATAATAGTAATAATAATAATAAAAACAGTGACAGGGAGAGTATTGAAAAATTGGAAAAACGATATTGCACGATAGGAGTATTGAAAAAAAAACAATATTGCACATTGGGAAAACGATATTGCACGATAGGACCATACAGTGGAGTTATCCAAGTAATAATAAGAAACAGTAACTAAGAGAGTATTTAAGACAATATTGCACATTTGGACTATACAGTGGAGTTATACAGTCTGATGGCGGTGGGGATGAAGGATCTGCGGTATCGCTCCTTCTTGCACTGGGGGTGCCTCAGTCGGCTGCTGAAGGAGCTGCTCAGCTCCTCTACAGTCCGGTGCAGAGGATGAGAGGTGTCGTCCATGATGGACGTGAATTTAGCCAGTACCCTCCTCTCAGCCACCTCCTCTACAGAGTCCAGAAGACAGTCCAGGACAGAGCTGGCCCTCCTGACCAGCTTGTTGAGTCTTTTTCTGTCCCGCTCTGTGCTGCTCGGGGCCCAGCAGACGATAGCGTAGAGGAGAGCAGAGGCCACCACAGAGTCATAAAAAGTCTTGAGCAGAGGCCTGCACACTCCAAAGGACCTCAGTCTCCTCAGGAGGTGGAGGCGACTTTGGCCCTTCTTGTACAGGGCGTCGGTATTATGGGACCAGTCCAGTTTATTGTTGAGGTGAACACCCAGGTACTTGAAACTGTCCACAGTCTCTATGTCCTGCCCCTGGATGTTCACCGGTGAGTGAGGTAGAGATCTCCTCCTGAAGTCGATCACCAGCTCCTTTGTCTTACTGGTGTTAAGGCACAGGTGGTTGCGCCCACACCAGTCCATAAAGTCATTGATGGCCGAGCGGTACTCCAGCTCGTTCTCCTCAGACACACAGCCCACAATGGCCGAGTCGTCAGAGAACTTCTGGAGATGGCAGCTGTCCGTGTTGTAGATGAAGTCCGAGGTGTATATGGTGAAGAGGAAGGGTGAGAGGACAGTTCCATGGGGGGCCAAGTGCTGCAGACTACCACCTCTGACTCACAGCCGCATGTACTGTGGATGGTCAGTGAGGTAGTCGATGGTCCAGGCAGCGAGATGTCCATCAACTCCCGCATCCTCCAGCTTCCCCCGCAGCAGCGCCGGCCTGATGGTGTTGAAGGCGCTGGAGAAGTCAAAGAATATGACTCTCACAGCACTCCCGGCGGTCTCTAGGTGGGTGAGCGCCCGCTGCAGCAAGTAGATGACGGCGTCCTCTACTCCTACGTTTGGCTTGTAGGCAAACTGCAGCGGGTCCAGGGTGGGGCTCACCACAGAGCGGAGGTGGCTGAGGATCACCCTCTCCATGGTCTTCATGAGGTGGGAGGTCAAGGCGACTGGTCTGTAGTGGGCCGGTTCCCTGGCGTTTGTTGTTTTGGGAACCGGGACCACACAGGAGGTCTTCCAGGTTTTTCTCCATCTCCAAAGCTCAAAATACTCTGTTCCACCTTGTCATATCATTACTAGTTCTGTTTTACCTTTAGATCAGTAGAGATGCGCATTTTCATGGCTATCCAAATGATTCTAGCAAAGGCGGATAGATTTTAAAAACACAGTGGAGCACTTCCTGTATTACCACAGGACATCACAAGGTGGAGCGGAGTGTTTTCCATTTTGAAGAAGAACTCAGCCTAAAAATATGCAATGGTTTGTATTTCAAACATGTCAGTGGAACAAAACACAACTCTAGGAATGTTTTTGATATGAACATTATAACATCTAGATCAGAAAATAGCGTAATATGGGCCCTTTAAGATTGGATTTTTGCTTCATGGGTGCACATTGCTATCTAGATCTATAAATATGATTATATTTTAGCAAATTCTAATCACACTGGAGTGGTTAAATGTGCAACATCTAACACAACCAGTGTCTTAGCAGTGAGGGGAGTACCCTATTTCCACACATGTTAATCCCTTTTAAAGTCGTACAAAAGTGGGTTAGACCAAACTTTGTAGCATGTCGACTATTTTGGGGTATAATCTATGAAGTTTGGACTCACACTAAAGGGACTTATCTGCGCTAAAAGGTCAGCAATAGAGCTCCTGGGGGCATTTATACAGGTATGGACAGAGCGGAGGGAAGGGAGGTCTCCACTCTGAAACATTTACAGGTCAGACTGAAATATTATTGAGGCTACATGCTACAACTATTATTACTAACACTAGACAACTTAAGGGTCCTATATTACACAAAATTGACCTGAATTGTGAGCTTTTAGCCTTGCTGTTACCTCCTCACAAACATACCTGGAGTTGTGTTTCAGTAACACATGTTTCAGGGCTGAAATTATCCAAAAGATAATTGTCTATACTATGTCTATACTAGATATGTTTGCGTGTTAAACATGTGTGAATGAAACAAAACACAACTCCAGGTATGTGTGATGAGGAAACAACATTATAACGGATCAGAAAATAGTATATTAAGGGACTTTTAATCAAAAAGGGTGTAAGTATTATTCATTTGGTGTATTAATACTTAAAATGTGTCCAAGTGATATAATTTTTGTATTGTTCAATTTGAAATCTAAGTATTGTTTTGTGTGGTACTTTTGCCTCACAGTAAGAACTTCCCTAGATCTCTGGATATTGTAGTGGAAATCTGAAGCTTCAAATGCTGTATGTAGTTTCTTTTACTTGAAAACACATTTCCTCTGGGGTAAGAACTCCTCGGTTAAACAGATTTTACTGTGTCTTCCTTGGAGAGGAAGAGAGGATGTGCTCTGGTATTAAATCTGGTATTAAATTGCAAATTCTAACACCACATTTGTGCTGATCATCAATCAATTAATGTGTTTGTAATAATTTTGAGTCTTTCACAACCAAAATATATCCAGAGAATCAGACCGTTTCAGTGTGGAAACATGAGGGAGTACCTTCAAGTACTATATTGCGATATAATAGTAAACCAGCCTACCTCCAGAGTGTGAAGCGGCTGTGATGAGGATTATAACATATCAGCCTGTATCGATAGCACATAATACAATACACAATAAACATTCTTTTGTGTTCAGGCTGTGGTTCTGGTTTCTGTGTGCAAGACACAGAGTACCTCTCACAGTACCACTGCTACTGCTCCAGTGCAAGTTCACAAATGCTGTTAACCCTTATGTATTTATAAAAGAACAATATTTAAAATATGTGTACAATCCCTCAGTCGTCCAGGTAGAATCCATGGCAAAAGGAGAAATTCAGTGTGTCAACTGGACAAAAGTTTATTTGGTCAAATACTGCTTTTTCAGTTCTGGTCAGACGCTGGTGGACATTGCCTATAGAATTGGCATTTGTTTACAGTTTCTGTTAGTTAGGTGAGCCTTTTAGATATGCAGTGGGAGTGTGTCCCAGCCTATGAAGGCACAATCTCACATCAGTTCAATGGGATAAGATTGTGTATGAAACTGAAGGCATTTTACTATTCTTAAGCATGCACTTATGTGTTTATTTTAGCTATTAGATTTCTGAGAGCACAAAATAGAAAGCAGCGTTTATCTCCTTAGTAAGTGAATCCTCTCGGCGCATGGTTGCAAAAAGAATATTACATTCTTGAGATGTTGTTGTGAAAAGTTTCATCCACTTGGAGATAAACAGCGGGACCCAACAAGCTGAGGACATGGCACTCTGGGACTGCCTCTCTAAAAATATATTTCTGCTCCCACTTCCTGTCCTGGATTGGCTTCTGTGGAGATGTGAGAGGACTGATCGGAGCTTGGTGCCTCACCAGGGTCAGTGGTATGAAAGTACAGATATATAATATTTATATTGTTAAAATAAGTATTTTTGGTGCATTTGACAAGGTTGGGCCTTTTGCACAATATTTTCAGTTGTTTAGGAGATTTTTTTTTTTTTTATATGGCTTTATAAATGCACTGTGTAGCTTTTCTTATGTAGGGCCCACCACGTGCTTCTCTCCATATCTGGAATGTTCCACAGTACAACATTAAACTGATTTTCTCGTCAAGCAGGTGACGCCACTAGGCCACACATCGGATCTGTGGAGAGGCAAACCCACTCATAGTAAAAATGCATGTGTTAAACATATTTCTATAGAAATAAAACTAATTCAAGTCTGATGATGTATGCAATTCATTCCAGAAAAAGCAAAAAATTCTCCATGGAGACCAGCAAGTGAAGATAAATTACATAATGCATCTTTAATATTAAAGAAAAAAAATAAGGGTGTAAAGTGTGGCAAATTTAATTATATATTCCCTCCTTCTAACTTGGTGCTGACTGTAGATGTATTAGATTGAATTTGAGTATTTTTTGTAAACTGCTCAACATCAAATTGCAGAGATCTCATCTACTCCGCCATCTAATCTCTCCACAAAGGAAAACCAATGCTGAATCAATTTGTAACTCACTGTGTTCTATCGGAAGCTGATGAGCGAACATAGACACTGAAAAACAAAGGGAAAAAAATCGGTCTCTTTGTGTGTGAGACTGACAGAGCTCCTCTCTACCTGCAAGCTCGTCTGTGGCCCCATCGAGTGAGCATCTCAATCACGTATTCTTCGCCATTACAGCCCCCGTCTGTGCGCAGCCATCTGTCGAGAGGCCATATAGATTTGTTACAGATTCATTTAAAGGTTTGGCAGGTGTTCTTGTAATTGTGATCATGGCTGTTTGTTAGCAGCGGAAAAGTCTTCTGCCTCCCTGTCTATCTGTCCAATCATTTAAGGCACGTCCAATCGTCTATCAGATCGCGCTGTTCCATTTTAATCAGGGTTTTGGTGAAGGGTTTCACCGCAAAAACTAAAATCTAGTCAAATTAAAGATGCACTGTGCAACTTCTAAGGTAGATTGTCTCCATGGAGTTATTTCTTTGCCTGAAATGTTTCACAGTAGATATATTAAACCAGGACTGAACAGGACTAAAACAGGACTAAACCAGGACTAAAACAGGACTAAACCAGGACTAAAACAGGACTAAACCAGGACTAAACCATAACTAAACCAATATTTAATCGAACTAAACCAGTATAATACATTTCATAATGTACTGTATTAATTTGACAATACAGGTGTCTTAACATATTATCCAGTGTATTATTGAATTATTGAATGATTATATGGACTTTTTGTTATAAAAGCATTTCCATTTTAACAAAGTACCTTCTAATTTTGCCTGAAACACCACACCACAGTGATAGTCTTAGCTTAATGGGAGGGCTTAGCTTACTGTCATGCAAATGAGCTCTGAAGGCCTGGACTTAGAAAATCTTTAGAGAAGTTTTTCTCAGCTCATTGTTTTCAGATGTGCTGCCTTCAAATGGCTACAAATTCTTCAAATATTCTCAGATTTCCATGTGTAAGGCATCATTGGAAAGCTTAGAATCTACACGTTCAGAATCTGTGAACAAACAAAACGCCTCCGGGACGACTTGTGTCTGGTTTTTCCGTGGCCTGTCACATATCTAGCTTGCTTTTGTTGAATTTCAGGTGTTTTATAGCTTAAGAAAAACCTTAAAACATGACCTCTTACCATGTGCAGACTTGTTGTCCATAGATCTGACCATTAACCTGTCTCCATTGTGATTACCACGTTTATTCCATACTGTGGAATAATCAAGGCAAAACAGTTATATCTCTATGGAAAAGTTACACAATGCCCCTTTAAGATCACTTGAATTCAGAAAGTTTGCTTTTGCTATTATGAACTCTTTGTGATTTCTTAAGTCCGATTAAGGTGTGGTTATTATAAAGTAGCACTGAAAGTATAAGAAAGTAGATTTGAATTGAACATCAGGACCTTATTATTTTGTCTTACTAAAAATGTATTTTCCTGAATATAAAAAGACAGTAAAATAGTCAAATTTATTCCTCTAAAGTCTGAACTCTGCTCCAAACCACGTGCTTTTATTGATTGGCTGTGGACCTCATAGTTAAAAAGACCCAGGCTGATCATTGGCGATTAGAGATGACTGAATCTCGATTAAAATTTGATTAACTGCAGCGCCCTGTATATATGCACCCCAATCTGCTTTAACATGTGTTTGCGTAAATGGTAATATGTTTTGTTCAAGTTTCCATCTTCTCATAGCTGTAGCTGCCTCTGCTGGCAGAGCTCCAAATGCAACAGCTGCCAGGACCAGCTCACTACATATACGCACACATGGACTATAGCAGTGTGCACTCCATTTCAAAGTAATCCTTAGACAGTATTACTAAGTCTGGGAGAAGAGAAATGGACTTTGGGAACAGTCATCTCCAAATTGTCACGCAGCCAGGCAAAGTTGTTTAAAGGTTTTTCAGAAAAGTTTCATGACTGAAAATATGTGGTTTTCAGTGTTGCTCAGAAGGATTAAAAAAGGATTGCTGGAAAAAAATATCCATGTCTATTGAAATGTAAGTGAATAAGACCCAGTCTAAATCCCAGTATGCAACATGCTGGATTTTCAATTTGAATGTCAAGAGAAAAAGACAAAAAATGTGAATATTTAAATGTAATTCTGTCAGTAAGTTATTCAATTCAAAATCATTTCTGTATTTCATTTCTCTAGCTCGAATTGTATTTCCAGTTTGAATGCCAGTTTGAAGGACAGTCACTTGAGGCAAGGCAGGTAAAGTGACTGTAGCCCAAAAATATAACACAGTGAATAAGAGCAGCCCTGAACCAGAAACCTTTTGGTTATTTGTCTGTAAAACACAACAAAGGGCACAAAGAGTAGCTCTTTCTATACCTAAAACTAAACTTAAAATGTGATTTTTTTTCTGTTGGAGGGTCTGCCACCTGCTTGTTCTACAGTATGCCATGAAGCTTCTCCATCTCCATGGAGAACAGCAGGTGATGCCACCAGATAAAGGTCAAATCTGTGGAGACAAGCCCACGCACATGTCTTCAATAATAATGATAATGTTTTACAATGATGCTTTGCAATTGTAATGCACAGGCTTGTCACAGCCTCTCAAAGCACTGCACTCCCATCATTATCCATCACTCCACACTGTGTGGTTACTAATGTAGCCACAGCTGCCCTGCAGCAGACTGACAACCACCACATTTACATAGCCAGTTAGCATTGGTAAGTGTCTTGCCAAAGGACACCACAACAGAACTTGGAAATTGATTGAGTGCTTTAAACACTAAGCTCAACATACTTGAGAACAATAATGCATACATTGGTTTAATGCCATTCACATGAACTGGTGGCAGATCCTCTTCCAGAAATATATTAAAAATGTGGAGAAATGACTCAACAAACAACAACTGTGCAACTATGCAAATGTATATAAACTGTTCTATTAGTGCTATATGTTGTTTGTTGTTTGTATGTCTCAAGCCCTGTTTTTTCACTTACTTACTTACTAACCCTATGTTCTTTTTGTTTGTGTGTCAAATGATGGCCAAGAGTCAAATCACACCCACACAACTCTACAGCCCTTTCACCCTTGTAGTAGTAATTCAGACACATAAAAATATCCATTCCTTTGTTCCTATGTTGTTTACTTCTTCTGGCTGGA
The DNA here is from genome assembly GCA_036785185.1 of Paratrypauchen microcephalus. Taxonomy (NCBI): domain Eukaryota; kingdom Metazoa; phylum Chordata; class Actinopteri; order Gobiiformes; family Gobiidae; genus Paratrypauchen; species Paratrypauchen microcephalus. The sequence goes on from JAVJIX010000030.1 coordinate 4,711,875, forward strand.
CTGACATTCCCAAATAATACAGCACCACCATGTTGGGTATATTGTCTGGTGGTCCATAGAGCTAACAGTAACCCTAGCTTGTTTCTGCAGTCGAGGTGTCATCCCACTTGAGGTTCTCGAATCTTATTTTGGGCCTTCTCGCTTCCCGTATTGGAACTGGGGCCCATCTGCTGCTTTGCATTCACAAGGCTGTCACTGCTGCATAAAATTAGCCCCCATCCCTCATGTATTTATGCCTTGTTTACGGTGGGACATTGGAAGGTGCAGGTTTGAGGTGTCAATACCAACCTACTCGAGCAGAAAACAGGTCTACCTATGGCTTTCAAGTGCCAAACCATAAACAATGGCTCACACCACTGTACACAGGAGGGTGGCTCTGAAAATGTATATATGGGGCACTATGGGACTTTTCTGGTCAGGGCTCTGCAGCTACTTGTCTCATTGATATGTTATTACCTGGAATGTTCCATAGTGTTGCATTAAAGATGGATTAGGTGTATATATTGCTGAAAAAAACTTGTAAACAATCATTCTTCCTCTAACCTCTCAGATAACTTGTCCTGGTGGTGTCATCTACTTGTCTCACTGGAGATATATTTAATGCCATAGTATGGAACATTCCAGGAATAGCAAGATACAAGCAGCTGTTTTAACTGAAATAAAAATGTTAAAACCTTCTCTTTTTTTTAAGTTTTAATGGACAGCTCTATCTTTTCAGGCAAAATGAAGCCAGATTTATTTGAGAAAGTACAACAGATGCACTGGCTGTATTTATAACATGTGTTTTTACAACTTTTGGTGCATATGAAAATATTTAGATAAAACCCCAGTTGAGTAAGAAAGAATTAAAATGTGTTCCTTAAAATGTGACTGTAGCGAGTGAATGAGTGGATTAGTGTTGGGCTGAGGGGCTGATGAAAGAGAGAATGGAGTGAATCTATAATAGGTGTATATTCCTCCACTCTCTAAGGCTGGAGTCTACTAAATAACTAAAGACCACCTCCGTACAGTGATGAACTGGGTGTGGCGTGTGGTACTGGCTAAAGCTCTCATATTTTTAATCTACTTAATCTAAGCGTATATAGAGAAGTACTACTGGACATCATTTGTAAAAAGGCAGATTAAACTGTCCAGCCACTCCCAAATCTCCAGATAACTCACCCCATGCCTTCTTCTCTCTGCTATTGTGCATAAAAATCTTGATAATCTTAAAAGTGCACTGTGTAACTTTTCCAATTGAGGGTCCTTCACAGTTTAATGGTAAAATCTATGGAGAAGCAAGCCTGCACATGTTAAGAATTCAGGTTTTGCAAGGTTTTTCTGAGCTATAAAAGACATGTAATTGATCAAATGCAGGGGGGATATGTTTAATGCCCTACTGTGGAAGATTCCAGGCAAAAAAATAACTTTGGAGACAAGCAAGTAGAAGACCCTCCACCTTAGAGGTTGCATAGTGCACCTTTAATGGAATTCAAATATTTGCTCAACCAAGACACCGTTGGCCAATTAACTGACTAAGCACCTAAATCACTACAACACTGTACACACACAGTACACAGTCTTAGCGCTTCTACTTAAGAAACTTTGAACTAATAGAGCTGCTTTCCCCATACTTCCCCCACTTCTTCTGTGCCGGCCCCGGCCCAGTGGTGTCTCTGGTGGGCAGTTATATTCTCCTCATTGTTAAGTCATCACAGAAGATAATGAAGTATATAGGTTCACATGAGGCTCGCCTGCTCCTTTCAAATCCAGCCCTATTTCCTCACCCTTTTGTCTCATCCCTGCTCCCACACTTGGTATACAGGCCATGTAGCTAAAGCTTTGGTCGAACAATGTCTCGGAGGGGTTATATAACATTTGTTAAGGGGAATTAATCATTTTCTTGAAGCCCCCACAGTACAGGGCATTGATGGGCACCGTCTTTTGCCAAGTAATAAGTGATGGCGCTCAGCAGCTGCCTCGGGACGGGCTCGTGCACAAGGACACAGTGAACCGCTCCACTCAGCTGTGTGTGTGTGTGTGTGTGTCTGTGTGTCTCTGTGTGTGCAGATCGGTGTGTGTGTCTGTGTGTGTGTGGATCAGTGTGTATGCTCAAAGGACATCTTGTGAGAACAAACTCATCTAGGTTTATGCACTTTGATCAGGGAGACAGATTTAGAAACGTGATGGCAAATTTGAAGAGTGAGGTATTTGCCAATTGATCCATGGAAATAGTATTTTTAAGATTTCAGTATGGCTGAAATATAAGATGGATAGAAAGATAGCTATTTCATAACTATCTATAACAACCAGATGTGTGTAGAATCCCTCTGTCATCCAGGTAGAATCCATGGCAAAAGGAGAAAATCAATTTGTTAAATTGACAAAAGTTTATTTGGTCAAATATGTGTTGCAGCTCATCCAAGCTGCTTCTTCAGTTCTGGTCAGACGCTGGTGGACACTGCCTATATCTGCCTGAAGGGAGGAGCTAACTACAATGAAATTACTTTGAAACTACTACACCTACTTGTTTTCAGTTTCTGTTAGTTAGGTGAGCCTATTAAATATGCAATGGGGATGGAGTGAGGGGTCTTGTTAGCATAATCGTTTAGGGCCATAATGGGTGTTTTCACACCTCTGGACCTGACCTACTGCCCTATTATTTTCTTTGTTTGGTTTGTTTTGATTTAGGTTTAAGGATAGGAGTTATAGATGGGAGACAAATGATGTCTGAGACCTCCATTTCTGTTCAAGGAAGGTTTCTCTTTCTTGACAAAAATAGCCTCTTTAACTCTATCACAGATGTTTTTATGCACAAAAAAAGAAGAAAACACGCATTCATACTGGGTAGGGATGTCTCTTCACACCAGATCAACCAGATCATCACCCAAGAAATATGTACATTAACCTTTAAAAACTCAAATTAAAGCCTCCAGTTTATGTTTACGGTTCCAGCAGTGTCCAAACTGTTTTCATGAAGGAATGATTATCAAAATATAGACAGAGTAGGGGGTCACAGGCTGGTGGTCAAAGCAATAAAGTATCTAAAAATGTGCATTTAGCAGAGGTTTGACTGAGCCACCACATCTTTATTAAGTCTTAGAACATAAATATAAAGTTCATCTTGTCGACCAAAACAAACACTGAAGTTATGGTGGAGATTTTCTAACCTTTATTAAAAAGCGTGGCGTATGGTAATTCGGGACTATTTATTATGAAGCCTAAGGGCCAGCAAAATTTGGCTCCTGAGACATAGTATGGACATGAGTGTAGATAATGCAAAGATAGCATGGTTAAACAGTGCTGGTAACCATATTCACTATTACACTCTCATTTCTAAGATGCATTGTTGACGAGCTTTGTAATGGTATATTGGTATTGTGGGGCTCAGATGGCATCACAACATTCTATAGGCCAATAATGTTTAATAAAGATGGGGGGCAGCTGAAATGAATATTGCTAAAATGCAGTGTTTTTGTTGTGATATGGAGAGTTTTTGGGGCTAGACACTAAAGAAATGATCAAGTTCAACATGTGTGTATTTACCTTTGGATATTTTATGGCAAATTACAATTTAAAGGGCCCATATTACGCTATTTTCTGATCTATAGGTTACGTTTCCCCATCACAAACACACCTGGAGTTGTGTTTTGTTTCATTCACGCAAGTTTAACACAGAATCCTGCATATTTAGGCTGAGTTCTTCTCGTAAACAGAAAACACCGTTCCACCTGGTGAATACAGGAAGTGCTCCAATCTGTTTTTAAAATCCATGCACCTTTACTAGAGTCATTTGGATAATTTAAGCACTGGAATTGCCAATCTCTAATGAAAAAAAAGGTGAAAGGGAGCTGCTAACTTGAAGATTAACGCTTCATGACATTACAAGGTGGAACAGAGCATTTTGAGCTTTGGGGATGTAGACAGATGAATAATAAAGGATTACTCAAATGTGTGTGTGTGTGTGTGTGTGTGTGTGTGTGTGTGTGTGTGTGCGTGCGTGCGTGCGTGTGTGTGTGTGTTTGTGTGTGTAACAAAATATAAGTATATTTTTGATGAGATAAAGGCATTATAACATGGCTTAAAGCTCACAAGAGTCAGTTTTGTATGTTAATGACATAAAAAAAAACAGTCTTACACACACTGATGTCCCTGCAGCTTTCAGCACTCTTGCACTTTACAAATTGCACCTTCACTTATTTTGCACCTTACATATTGCACATGCACCTTACATATTGCACATTTGATTCTTCTTGTTGGAAGCGTATGTTTACCTGTTTGTCTTATGTCGTTTGTTGATATTGTTGATGCCTGTGTACACTTTCATGTCCATGAGTGTAGCTGTGTGTTTGTGCATGTGTGTGTGTGTGTGTGTGTGTTTGTGTGCATGTTTTTAGTTTAAATTGCCCATTTGGTGTCTGGTGAAACGCACTCTGTGTAATGTCTGTTACATAGTGAATTGACAATAAAGTACACTTTGACTATGACTTTATAATAATATAAATATAAATAATAGGAAAATCTATCCCTCAAACTGGGAATATATCATTGTCACTTTCTAGAATCTGAAAACCATCAATGCTTCTAGGTCTGGATGGTATTTTCCGCAAAGAAGTAAAACTCAGTTCTCATCAGTTCCTGGGGTCCTGTGCTGACCAGGTCCATCCGTATGCTGCTGCAGCATTTTCACATTTTCAAAGGGATTTCCGTTTCCTCTTCACTTCACTCTGTAACCTCCATAAGCTCCCTCAGTAACTGTTCAGTCTGGGCCCCTCTGTGCTCCTGTAATCTATGTGAGATAAACCACTCATGGGGTCCAAATGATACAGCAGAAGTATTATATAAAAACAGTGATGTAACAGTCTGATTTTGAGAAGTTTTTAGTTGTTTGGACTGAAGAAGGATTCTTTCTTATTTCATGGCAATATTATCCAGCAGCAAAATATTTTGTCTGCATATTGAATTTGGTCAAGGGCAACATGATGAAGATACGGAATAAATATTAGTGAAAGTTTACAAAAAGCCTTTGTGTCCAATTGTTTCTTGCCATTGTATTTGCATTTTGAAATTGAAACCTTGTAGTGTAATAATAATAATAATAATAACTGTACCATATGCAAAATGTATAACTGAATTCCTGCCCCAGTATAAGGTAGAGCCACAGTCTAAATTAGTGTGAAGAAAGTGTGTATGTATGTATATGTATTTCATAGTATGACTTTTAATACCAAACAATACTGAATCTTGAGACAGCAGTTTTAAGAGGATTTGATTTGATGTAAAAAAAAAAAAACTGTATAAAAATAAATACAAGTTCTTAGCTATTTGATAAATCAATTAACTCCTCAACACTACAGCTGTTTTTGTTTTTAATTGTCAGACTTTAATAATTATATTTAATGAGAAATGCAAATTAATTTCATTCGTGACATTTAGCAAAACAACTCCCATCCCAGCATAATTAGGTGTTTATCAGAAGTGTCAAAAAGTCACCGTTCAAATCTAGGTTGTCATAAATTGCTATTTGGAAAACAGATCCAGAAATGAAACTCGGCAACTAAATCAAATCACACTTGAAACAGTGGCTAAAGGAAAACCAGACACTTTTGTTAATTGTTTTTGCTGCGGTGTCACCTGCCTAGGGACTACAGATGGAAATGAGCATTTGTGCTATAATCTGACATACAGCTCTGGAAAAAAATAAGAGACAACTGCATTTTTTTCTGAAATCAGCATCTCTACATGTATTACAGCCATTCCATTCCAGCGTCTGTTGAATTCCAACACAAACACAAAGCTGAGCTACTTCAGTTCTTGTACGAGGAGTGGAATAAAGTCACCCAAGAACAATGTGAAAGACTTGTGGAGAGCATGCCAAGACACATGAAAGCTGTGATTAAAAATAAGGGTTATTGCACCAAATATTGATTTCTGAACTTTTCTTTACTGTAAACATTAGTATTATGTTGTTTTAAAATGAATTTGATCTTATTTCTTTGAGGTCTTTGAGGATTGTTTGAGGTCTGAAAACATGTATCTTTTTTGTTATTTTGACCATTTGTCATTTTCTGCAAATAAATGCTCTAAACGATAATATTTTTATTCGGAATTTGGTGAAAATGTTGTCAGTAGTTTATAGACTCAAACAAAAATGTTCCTTTTGCCCAAACACATACCTATAAGAAAGAAAGAAAGAAAGAAAGCTATGCCTTTATTAGTCCCACAGTGGGGAAATTCCAGTTCTGCATTTAACCCATCCTGTTATAAGTAGTAAAATCAGAAAAATTGATAATTTTGCAGTGGTCTCTTATTTTTTTCCAGAGCTGTATATCTTGTATTTATTCAGTGCTTCTCAAATAGTGGGGCGGGCCCCCCTGGGGGGGCACGGTGGGATGCCAGGGGGGGCGCGTGTGACCCTGGGAAACATGCTTTTTTGCCATACTGTACTAGAACGAAAGTGTAATTGCACATCAACAACAGTAGTTGGCAGTAGCGCTCTCGTTGTCGCTCTGGGGCAGTGTTCGGCGACCTTAAATACGCGATATACGCACAGAACAGACTTGCCATCAGCAGAACATCCTCTGTCACAGAAAAAACACATTATATTCCACTGAGCTTTGAGTTTATGCAAATGGACCATGTGGTTTTTAAGTTTCGTTTCTGTAAAACGTAAACAAATGTGCACAAAGCTGCATTAAAAGCACATTAATATTTGAGTCCTCAGTGCAAAAAAAGAGTGCAGTGTTTGTTGGAAGTTTCTTTCTTTTTTTGTTTTTAATGTTAATAAAAGGATACATTGTTATGCAGAGGTGTACTAATAATTTTCTAGACAAATAATACTATTAATAGTCGTGCACAGGGAGGGGGGCGTGAAACTTTTTCTTCTTCCTAGGGGGGGCGTCATAGAAAATAATTGAGAAGCACTGTATTTATTAATGATGGTGTTTTTATTTCCCCAAACTACCACAAAAACATACATTTCTCCACAGAATTTGGCCTGGTGATGTGGCCTGCTCGTCTGAGATAGTTAAATTAAACATCATACTGTAGAAGATTCTAGAAAAAAAACAACATCTACATGGACTCAAGCAGGTTTTGGATCCTCCAGAAAACTTACACAGTAATATCAGATTGAAAGAAAAACCACTGGTATCACCCATCGCTAGAGCAGATATTATAAGCCATATTAAAGTGCATATTGAAGTAGCAGTCATATTCAATATTCAGTGAACGACCTTGTGGCGTTATATTGCCTATGAAACATTGACAGGTTCAGATATAGGTGCTGACCCTCTCACCTGGGCTCCAGACAAAATGAATGAAGCGTGCGCGCTGTTTCCGGGGGGCTGCAGAAACAGGCTGAGCACAGACGGGATAGAGCACAGATAAATAATGTAAATGTGAAAGGCCAGGCTTTATTGAAGTCCAGCACACACGTCTGCAGAGGCCATGGCTACAATCACATCAGATTACAGATGTGGAGCTATGTGCAGCCAGTAAACAGTAACAGTCAAAATGAAATCTAGAATAGTTCATGAATACTGACACAAAATGCGACGTGCGGTAGCAATGGGTAACTTTGAACTGGTTGAAAGCTAAAACAGAACAGAGGACAAAGAATACAATATGTTAAAACCAAATTGCATGAAGTCTAATTTGTTTCTACACAAAATCTGAGATCGATTAGATAACTGATAACTACTTTGTTGGGCAATGGTCACATTTTTACATAACACTTTACCACCTTCACTCAGTCCTTTACATCAAGAAACCACTCATCCAGTCACACACACACACACACACACACTCTGGACCTCAGTGTCCTCAAAGGAGTGGCCCGTGGCTTCTAGGTGGAGATGTACGGCAGGTGTTTTGTTGACGTAGTTAAAGGAATACTGTATGGTTTGAATAAATTCATAAGTACCACACGCGCCTGAAGACCTCCTCCATCTGGCTGCCCGGTGTCCTGTCGTGCGGCGGTTCTTGACCCGACTACTAGACCTTCTCGCTCGGAGGCTGGCGTTGAGGCTCCCACCGCTGGCGGCCCATGGAATCGATGACCTCGAGCTCTGGTTCTGCCTCTTCGGACCTGTCCAGCAGCGACCTCGGGGGCCAGACGCTGCCATGGTCAACTGGGATGCCGCCCGCCTCGTCCTGTCCATGGCCAGATATTCTATGTTCACCTCCACGGCGCCCGCGCAGCAGAGCACAGGCCCCTCTTCACAGCGCTCCTTCGTGCCCACGTTCACCATCTCCACTCCGCAAGAGAAACTGAGTTTTGCAACACCTTCACCCCACACACAAAGCTGATCTACTTCAGTTCTTGCACCAGGAGTGGAATAAAGTCACCCAAGGACAATGTGAAAAACTTGTGGAGAGCATGCCAAGACGCATGAAAGCTGTGATTAAAAATAAGGGTTATTGCACCAAATATTGATTTCTGAACTCTTCTTAAAGGGACAGTGTGTAGGATAGATGGCGCATTGGTGGATGGTGGGTATTGCAATTCCTGTCCTAGCTACGGCAGACCTCGAGGGTCACCCGGGTGCGCCGTAACGCGGACAGCTCGGCATACCCGGAGGTGGGTTCCGGCAGCCGCGCACGAACTGCGCGCACGTGTGAAGCGCACCCGGCGCTGTGCGCGGGTGGGGGGAATCGGGAACCGGACCACGGAGGCCGGAGGTCGGTCTGAACCCGGGGTGCAGGCCCGCGCTGCAACAAAGCCCCAGCCGATGTATGTACCTGCGATGTATGTGCGGAGTAAGAGTGATCCGGCAACATGCTTGTCGTTGTTTATCCAAACGCGTACTCGTTGTGTGAAAACCACGAGCCCTTTGACAACTACTGTATAAAGAAAAGGCGAAGGCGGAGCCCAAATGTTTTTTTGCGGCTCTCGTAATCCAAATGGCTGCCTCTATATGGGGAAGATCCCTCTTTTATGCTGGTATATCTAAGTCCAACAGAATACTTTGATTTCATGATGGAAGTGAAAAGGCTTGGAAAACACTGTATTTTTGAATGGGTATCGTCAATTTCGGTAATTAACGGGTAAAAATCTTACACACTGTCCCTTTAAGTGTAAACATTAGTATTATGTTGTTTTAAAATGAATTTGATCTTGTTTCTTTGCATTTTGTGAGGTCTAAAAACATGTATCTTTTTTGTTATTTTGACCATTTGTCATTTTCTGCAAATAAATGCTCTAAACGATAATATTTTTATTTGGAATTTGGGGGAAATGTTGTCAGTAGTTTATAGACTCAAACACATACCTATAAGTAGTAAAATCAGAAAAACTGATCATGCAGTGGTCTCTTATTTTTTTCCATAGCTGTATATAGCCCTATAGTTGTGTGTGTTGAGGAACCAACAGCCCCACCTTCTCCTGGCTTATTCCTCAAGGCCCTTTTCCCCAATAATTACATCTGTGGTTCACACATGATTAAACTCTGACGTATCAAATGACTGCGCCTCTGACTTACTGTTTGCACTATATGGTCAGACACCTTATTTCTCATATAGGCCTTTTTTAACATGGCACCACCAAGAACGTTTTACACTCCTATAAACCTACAGCTTGTGATAGATGGAGGATTTTACCCAAAGTTACATTAGCTGCCAAAACACACTTTGTAGGTGGCCGGGGGCTGCCTATCGACTGCTGGGGGCTCATATTTTTTGGTGGATTTATAATAGAATAGCTTTAAGCCCACTGCACAAATAGCCACCGTAGGCATCTGCATCAAAGTTTGCAGTAACCTAAAACCTTTTGATGAAGTCGCACGAGGGAAAAGGTATTTTTATGGGGTAAAATATACGCCGTGGTGTATTATTTGTGAAGGCAACAGGCCCCAAGACACAAGCCAGGAGTACAGAGCCCATGTGGATTAAAGATGAACAACAATGCAGAATAAATATTAGATTATGCTAATTTGACTTTTCACTTTCTCCGCGTATTACACTAAACTGACTTTTGTGAGCTTTAAGCCATGTTAGAATGCTGTTAGAGTTGCGTTTTGTTTAATTCACACATGTTTGAGTAATCCTTTATTATTAGTCTGTCTACATCTACAACGCTCAAAATGCTCTGGTCCACCTTGTGATGTCATGAAGCGGTAGTTTTCATGCTAACAGCTACCTTTATTCGTTTGTTTAACAGAGACGGGCAATTCCGGGACTGAAATTATCCAGATGATTCTAGTGAGGGTGTATGGAGTTTAAAAACACAGTGGAGCACTTCCTGTATTACCAGAACTAGAGCCTAAATATGCAGGATTCTTGTGTTGTACATGTGTGAATGAATAAAACTCAACTCCAGGTATGTTTGTGATGAGAAAACAACAATATAACAAAGATCAGAAAATAGTATAATGTAGGACCTTTAAAGGGACAGTGTGTAAGATTTTTACCCGTTAATTACTGAAATTGAAGATACCCATTCAAAAATACATTGTTTTCCAAGCCTTTTCACTTCCATCATGAAATCAAAGTATTCTTTTGGACTTAGATATAGTCACATAAAAGGGGGATCTTCCCCATGCAGGGGCAGCCATTTTGAATATGAGAGCCGCAGAAGGACATTTGGGCTCCGCCTTCGCCATCGGCAAGGCTCGTGGTTTTGGGTAAACAACACAAGCATGCTGCCGGATCAGACATCGTAATGGATCTAACACGTGTTAAATTGTTTTACTGGATTTTATTCGCTGGATCCTTACGGACAAATTGAGAGCAAGTTTATGGTGAAATACAGAGTTTGACCTGTGGAAAGCATTCTAAGGTAAGCTAACCTCGTTTTGTGCTTTTCCGTATAAAAGCCCCATGTGCTCGGGGAGTGATTGTTTTGCAGGGAAATGAATTGCATAGTCAAAAAGAGGAGACTGTAAGGTTTCATTTGATGTGTAGAGTGTCATGGTACATGATCGGGAATGTGTGTTTTCATGAGAAAAAAAGAAAAAAAAAGAAAAACGGGGCCGCATTTTATTTATACAGTAGCGGCGCGGCTCGTGCGCAGGTCCCTCGAGGTCTGCCGTAGCTAAAACAGAAAGTGCAATAGCACCATCCACCTATGCGCCACGAATCCTACACACTGGGGCTTTAAAGATGATAAAATTCACTTCCAAACCCAGTGGTTTATAATGCAAATATTGAAATAACACCAACTTAGTCCAAATCTAATTTAGTGTTACAATATTCTCTCATTTAATCAGCTACATATTAGTTTTAAATGGCATTCAGGATCCTCAGTGCATTATTCATTCACTCCCCGCTCTGGTGCTGGTAAACTGCCTCTGCTGCTGACCCAGGGCTGAGGGAGGAAAATGAGTCTGCTAATCTTTGCCAGCCTTTAACAGCCTTTAATAGCCTCTCCACCAATCACAAAAAAATGAAATGTGAACAATATTTAAATGCATTGTGTCACATCTTCAATCTTCTTCATCTTTCAATCTATTTTACAAACCTGAAAGCAAAACAATAAAAAGCACATGTAAAAACAACCAGGTATCTGCAGGCCAAATATTTCTTAGCAATAAATTCTATTGTAACTGAAATGGTAAATGGTCACATTATTCCCCAGCACTTTACCACCTTCGAGGCACCCAAAACGCTTTACATCAAGGGACCACTCACCCATTCATACCCCAGTGTACGCAGACAGGGCAAGGAAGTGTCTTGCCAAGTGTTCAAGTGGACTTGACTGTTATGTTTATGTAGAGAGTGGGATTCAAACTTCCAACCTTCAAATCACCATAGAAACACTACCAACTGAGCTCCTGTCACCCCACATAAACACATAGGATCAATTTAATACTGCAATACTGCTGGAGTAAGCAGGTAACAGACCCCACAGAAAATGCTCAGCCGCACCTTATTCATACTTATTTAAGGTGGGAGAAGTGTTTTGCCCATGGGCATAATGTCAGCAAGCACCAGTGGGTGGGAGAGATTGAACCGACAACCTTCGCCTGTTGGGGAACACTCATACTGCAACATACTGCAAAAAGTAATACCGAGGTAAATTCAAATTACTCAAATTAAGAAGATTTAACTTGATTTCAGTAGATTTGACTTGACAAGTAAAATGATCTACCACTGGAATAAATAATTGTTGTCTTGATTCAAGCAAAATAAGATTTAGTTTCTTATTTTAAGTTTAGAGTTGTTATTTTGCTTTGCTTTTCTATTTTAAGTATGGAAGTTTTCCATTGGTAGATCATTTTACCTGACATGTGAAATTTACTCAGGAAAACATTTTATTAATTAAAGTTCAAGTTCAAAGTCAGCTTTATTGTCAATTCTGCCATATGTGTTCGACATACAGTGAATCGAAATTTCGCTTCTCTCTGGCCAAGCGGTGCAAAAAGACAGTGCAAAAACAAGACAGACATACAAAATACAATATAAAGACAATACAAAAACGATCTAAGACAAAAACTAAAATCTAAAAGCAGTGTAAAGAATAAATAAATACCTATTTACAGATGTCCAAAATGTTCAGTGTGTTTTAATTTGGCAGCACTGTGAAAATGCATGTATTGTTTCTAAGATAATGTGATAAACTGATCTAAATATGAAATCACATAGAATAGTTAGATAGAATAGTTTTGCTGGAAACTTATGTGTTGAAATTGTTAGTAAATCTTTCCTGTACACTCGCCAGTATATAACTTGATATTTTGCTTTAGCGCCAGTAACAACACAGAAGACAAACTGTAGTTCCATTTAAATCGCCATAGCCGGAGAATATGCTGATTAATGCAAATGAGCTGGATGTATGAACACGCACAGATTGTAGATTTTTCAAGCGAGCGGTTGACGCACAAATGTTTCTCTTTGCGTCCGGAGGGCTGATAAATACAGCATTTACATAAAGTTATTTTAAGCATGATTCATCCCAAACATATATAATCAAAATGCACACGGGTTTGACAAATGATCTGTGTTCAGCTTACAATTCATCTTTGTGATTAACTTTAATTACAGGTGGTACAGCATGACCCTGGCTAATTTATCATGAACATTTAAAGAGGGATACTGCACTAATAGGGAAGGCAGTGGCTCCGGGGGCAGCCAGTCCCTTTGTCTAATCATTAAGAGGAACAGAGCTGCACTGTTTAACATGCAGTCCAATCAGTGTGTTTTACGGATAATTTCACTTCATATCTGGCAAAATAATAAATAAAAATGACCAGTTTAGATAAAAAAATGGATTGGTGGACAGCTAACAAAGACAGTTTCCATGTTCTAGTGCTTAAAGAGCCTGTATCATGCCATTTTGTGACATGTTTACTCACCACAAACATACCAAGAGTTGTGTTTTGTTTCGTTCATACAAATGTTTAACATGCAAATCTTACATATTTAAGATGAATTCTTCTCTGTTCCACCTTGTGATGTCAAATACAGGAAGTACCCACTGTGCTTTTAAACTCCACACACCTTCACTAGAATCATCTGGATAATTTCAGCCCTGGAGCTGCCAATCCCTACCGAACAAAAGGTACACGGTAGGCTACTCAAACGTGTGTGAATATGTATAATATTAGGTCCTGACCAAGCCGAAGCAAGAAGATCATGGAGATGGTCCCCGGGCGCAGTAATGTGCTGCTCACTGCTCCTGATAACAGGATGGGTTAAATGCAGAACTGGAATTTCCCCACTGTGGGACTAATAAAGGCATAGCTTTCTTTCTTTCTTAATATGTAATGTATTTTTGATGAGGAAACAACATTTTACCAAAGCTTAAGCTCACAAGAGTAAATTTTGCATAATGTAGGAGCTTTAAAGGACCTGCACCAGATTTTTTTCCTATTTATTTGAGGAAAATTTGTCTCACTCCATTTGCATATTTGTTTATTTGTTTATTTAAAGCCCCAGTGTGTAGGATTCGTGGTGCATAGGTGGATAGTCGCTATTGCACTTTCTGTTTTAGCTACGGCAGACCTCGAGGGACCCGCGCGGTCCCGTTTTTTTTTTTGAAAACACACATTCCTGATCATGTACCATGACACTCTACACATCAAATGAAACCTTACAGTCTCCTCTTTTTGACTATGCAATTCATTTCCCTGCAAAACAATCACTCCCTGAGCACATGGGGCTTTTATACGGAAAAGAACAAAAGAGGTTAGCTTACCTTAGAATGCTTTCCACAGGTCAAACTCTGTATTTCACCATAGACTTGGTCTCAATTTGTCCGTAAGGATCCAGCAAATAAAATCCAGTAAAACAATTTAGTCCAAAACACGTGTTAGATCCATTACGACGTGTGATCCGGCAGCATGCTTGTGTTGTTTACCCAAAACCACGAGCCTTGCCGAAGGCAAAGGCGGAGCCCAAATGTCCTTCTGCGGCTCTCGTATTCAAAATGGCTGCCTCTGCATGGGGAAGATCCCCCTTTTATGTGACTATATCTAAGTCCAAAAGAATACTTTGATTTCATGATGGAAGTGAAAAGGCTTGGAAAACAATGTATTTTTGAATGGGTATCTTCAATTTCAGTAATTAACGGGTAAAAATCTTACACACTGTCCCTTTAAGGATCCCCATTAGTCTCTACAAATGCAGAGACTAGTCTTCCTGGGGTCCAATTTAAAATACATTTTAAGCACCATCAAAACAGCCAAATCAAAACACTGAGTTTAAGTTACATTATCAAAAACACATACCAAACACTTAAAATATGTTACATTCAACTCATAGCATTTTCAAATAGTAACTTCTTAACACATTTTTTAAAAACAGCATGGTTTTGTATGAGCATTATGTGTTGTGGCAGCACATTTCCAGTGAGAAATGGCTCTATAGAGAAACGTTGCTTTCAGTGCATTAGTTCTTGGTTTTGATAAAAGGGCTTTCGAAAATCTACTATGCCTGCTTTCAAATAGCGACAACTTCTTTAAATATGGTCAGATTTTCATGTGTAAGACATCATTGGAAAGCTTAGAACCTGTACTTTCAGAATCTGCGAATAACTCTAAACGCCTCCGGGAGCCAATGTATCCTAAAATCCTGCAGTCGGCCACAATTGTGTTTGAGGCTAGTCTTGTATTAAACCTGTGTCTGCTACCAGTAAGCTGTAACTGTGAAACCATGTGTAAAAGTCTGTGTGTTGTCCACACTTTATGCAAGAACATAACTAAACTACAGGCAAGTCTCTACTTGACTTTCAACCACTAAAGTTCCTATATGTACCTATATGTACACTATAAGCAGCTCTGAGGTAAAAAATAAATAAATAAATAAAAGAATAGCCAGCTGTGTACTGTCTGCACCCAGTAATAACGTGATAGCATTGTTTGAAAATCAGGAAGTGCCCACTTTGCATGATAATTGTTGTTAGCATTACCGTGGCAGCAAAATTAAACTCTGGCCCTTGTACGTAGTGAAAAGTGAGAATAATATAGGATGGTCAAAATGTATGAAGTACGTGAGGAATAGCTATGAACCATTTCAATGAACTAGTTGTATGTTAAGACACTATCAAAAGTAAAAATGCAATAATCGTTTGACAGAAATGCAAAGATAATTGATACTGTAAGTCACTATAGTTAACACTGCTGCTCATACAGAAGAAGCTCAAGAAAAGTGTGTGGACTTGACTGAATACAGAAATAAGTCATTTTTATTTTCTTGTACTTTTAAAAAGCCTGAAGCTCTATTCAGATGTGGCCATTTTGGTTTTCTCTGACTGTGCCTGTGACAGCCATTGCCCTAAGGCCGTTCGTCCTGGCAGATTTATGAATAAATGAAAAAAATAAGAACTAAAAGGAGAATATAATAAATAAATAAATAAATACATGAATAAATAATAAGATTGAATTGACCTTGCATAAAAAAAAATCAGGAGACTATAATTATTTGGTAAAATATCACCTTCATATGCCATAATAGGGAGATTGCTTATCTTGGAATATACCACAGTATGGCATTAAACTTGCTTATTATTTACCTTGAAAAATATGCATTCACTTCACGTAAACTGGCTTGGCGCTGGTCTTCATGGAACTAAATAAGTATAATAACATACTGTGAAAAATGACAGGCATTAAGGATTCATTGTCCACTATCTGCCTTTTCAGCGATGGGATCTTTCCAGTTTTAAAATACGTGTTTAGCTTTGAATTGGCAAACACTTGTGTGTCGTGCGCACTGCCAGGCCACAACGTGTGTAATTGTGCATGCGTCTCCGCTGGGATTGCACTGCATAGTATAAATAAACTTAGAAATGTCCGCATAACAAACTCAACTTCATTGTCCTCCATGGTTGTTGTTATCTGGTAGTTACCTGCGGAAGGCGCAGGGTTACCTTCTGGTCACCGGTCACGTGATGATTACGGCAGCGCAACGTCATCATTTTCCCAACAGTCGCGTTTTTCGCCGCCCGCACGACAACGCGACGGGGGGCGTTCTCCGACTTCTCCACTCTGGAACCCGTTTTTAAAAAACACCGTTCTCACCCCCAAAAACGCCGGCGCGGTGTGGACGACAGGCCCAAACGCACACAAACTTCCCCGTTTCCTCCAAAAAACGTTGTCGTGGGGACAGGCCCTAAGTTAATGAAAATCAAAAACAAAGGACCTATAGACTATAAACAGTAGAGTTATTTGCATCACTGCATTTGTTGTTTTTGAGTCGCCCCTTCATCCTCACAGCAAATCATATCTCTATCCAGTCTTTTATTGCTCCAGCAGTAAATTTGTAGCACGTTTCAATAACAGAAAACAGTTCATCTTAAATCTCCTTGTATCATTCACAACCGCATTTAAAACTTCTCGTCATTTGTGTTGATTTTTTATTTATTATTGCTTGTTAGTGCATTCACAATACTAAAACTGTGAACAACAATTTCGAACCTAAGGAATACACTTGATACCTAATGCAGATTCTGATACCAAAATGACAAAAATATAAAAAAAGATTCTAAAGCTGTTCAGGAAAGTTAATTCATGTTCAGTGAATGTGGCATTTTTACTATCGATGCCTGCTCAAATGAGTGTCTAGTTTCAATTCTAGTTTTAGTATGAATTAGTATCCGAGTTTTGATACTTTTGGCAACCCTATTACTCGTTTTCCGCCATGTTTGCTTTGACAAATCGACTGTGCTTTTCTCTGATTGGGTGTCAGTCGTACCCATCAGGACACAGAGACGTATGCAAAGACCCCGGGCAGTACATTTTTGAAAAGCATATAGATTTTGACTCTTGACTTACCAAACTACCACAGTTTGAAAGAAAAAACAGCACACAAGATGAATGGGTGAATAAACTCTTCTTTCCACTTCTCATTTCTGTGGTACCACCAGCACTGGGGACTGTTTTCAGTCCACTAAATGCTAAGTGCGTTTGCTAATGCTGATTTTGGCTCTTAGCTCTTGTGGGAAAAAAAAATCCCCAAAATACTCCCAATGTTTGGGGCTGAAAAATGATTCAAAGGAGTGGTGTGGACAGGCATGCATTAGCAGAGCTGCTGGTTGCTGAAGGCGTATATCCGTGAGCGGGTAATTCTAGTTATAATGTAACACAGGCTGCCATGACAGTTGGGCTTTACACAGGTGTGCGCACTGTGTCAGTGTGGTTTGTATTTGAACACGAGAATGCAAGCTAAATAATTCATAGACTTAATTTGCAGTCGAGGAATGCTAATAGCATGTGAGAACGGAGGTGGAGTCTCCAGTTGTAAAGTTGTTTTCACCTCTTTGTTTCTATATTTGAACACTGCTGTACTTTGGAGGGAGGCACTCATATGTATGGCTCATTATGAGGCCGAAACTAGAAGATTTGAAAAGAAAAATATCAACAATACAACTGAAATTCCAGTGTCAGTGGTTGGAAGTATCAGATCATTTGGATTAAATATTACATAAAAATGCATTACATTTTGTTTCATGTCAGATTTACCCAATACACGCCATACAACGCATCTCTATAAATTTAATTACTGATATTATTATTATGTATCATTGTGATGCCTGAAAAATGAATGATTTTTGGGGTAAATAATCTATCTATCTATCCATCCATCTATATTATAATAGATTCAATTTCATTATCAAAGTTGACACAATAATGTAGAATATAGAGGTAATGTATAGATAGTAATATATATTATCTCAATAGTTTATGATTTATATTGAATTTACAAGGACCAATGTGGATATGGGTCTGGGTATTTCCAAAACTGCAACTCTTGGGAGTCTTCCTCGTCTGCAGTGCGGCTGTACTGTTGCCGTGTTCTTAATCCAGACACTTCAGTCGAACCTCTCATATGCATGTGTTGCGTGTGCAAGTGTTGTTGGTGGTCGGAGAAACCAATGCCACAGATTGACAGCCTTGCTTTCTCCAGTCTATCCCAGGGCAACAAAAGTATCGAACCACCACAGATTGTTGAGTAAATGAATAATGCCCGAAATTGTAAATACAAAAAAATGACATTGAATTCATAGTATAATGTTAGTGCTGTTTAGAAAAGCTAACAGTATTATGCATGTCTGGTCCAAAATGTTGACAATATGGTATCTACCGAAGGGGTTCTCAAACCACTTTACATCAACTAGCAGAATGTGTAGAAGAAGGATCTGCACTACGATGAAAACATTATTAATTGTTTTGACATTGCTACCACATTTCTTCATGAACCTTTTAACTTGTAGGAATCCTTTCTTTCCCACAGGGTCTCCTCTTTCTTTGTGATGACTCAGCCTTTTCGATACAGTTTTTAATTCTTTCTAACATTCCCAAAGCCTATCATCCCCTTTTACCTTTACCCAGCGTGTCCTCTGACCTCCAAGACCAAAACTGAGTTAGCAAAATCAATATATTAAAGTTGGCGCGTTTGGACATGTCATCAAATCTTCAAGGGCGTTGATTTAAAAGAGAAGTCCATTGACGGGATGTAAATGTCTGTGGAATAAATTACCCTTGACTATCTTTGACTAATTGCTACCTTTCAGCAACAACAGCTGGCGCTAAATGAAGCTGTAGCTTATGGCATTGCGTCTCGTCCATGTCTAAACAAAATACTAAACAGAAAAGCCCATAAACACTGCAGCACATTAGTAGTGAAGGGAAAGCTAAACGATCACTACAGATGGAATGAACTGTAGATAAAGCTGCACGATGTAACTTCTAAGGTAGAGGGTCTGCTAATTGCTGGTCTCCATGGAGATGTTATTTCTTTGCCTGGAATGTTCCACAATAGGGAATTAAACATATCTCTCTGGCATTTGATCAATTTTAGGTGTGTTGTAGGTCAAAAATGCCTCAAAAACATGAACTCTTACCATGTGCAGGCTCGCTTCTTCATCGATCTAACCATTAACCAAATGTATTTCCATACTCTGGAATAATCAAGGGAAAACAGGAATATTTATATGGAGCCAAGCAGGTGAGGGACCCACCACCAGAACAGTTACACAGTGCACCTTTAGAGGAAGGTAGAAGTAAATGCTATGACTCTGACAAACCAATACAATTACTGGAACTGCTATAGTATTATAATAATAATATAATAATAATAAAATAATAATATTATATATATATACTCAACAAAAATATAAACGCAACACTTTTGTTTTTGCTCCCATTTTTCCTGAGATGGACCCAAAGATCCACAATTCACTCCAGATACACAACACTACCATTTCTCTCAAACATTGTTTGCCATTTGCCTCATGCAGTGCAACACATCTTCTTCACATAGAGTTTATCAGATTGTCAAGTGTGGCCTGTGGAATGTTGGTCCACTCCTCTTCAAAGGCTGTGGGAAGTTGCTGGATATTAGTGGGAGCTGGTACACGCTGTCGTATACGCCGGTCAAGCACATCCCAAACATGCTCAATGGGTGACATGTCCGGTGAGTATGCTGGCCATGCAAGAACTGGGACATTTTCAGCTTCCAAGAATTGTGTACAGATCCTTGCAACATGGGGCCGTGCATTATCTTGCTGAAACATGAGGTGATGTTCATGGATGTATGGCACAACAATGGGCCTCAGGATCTCATCACAGTATCTCTGTGCATTCAAAATGCCATCAATAAAATGCACCTGTGTTCTTCGTCCATAACAGCCTTTGAAGAGGAGTGGACCAACATTCCACAGGCCACAACTGACAATCTGATAAACTCTATGCGAAGAAGATGTGTTGCACTGCATGAGGCAAATGGTGGTCACACCAGATACTGACTGGTTCTGAGTCCCCAGACCCCCAATAAAGCAAAAAAAGAGCACATTTCGGAGTGGCCTTTTATTGTGAGCAGTCTGGGGCACACCTGTGCACTGGTCATGATGTCGGATCGGCATCTTGATGTGGTGCACCTGTGAGGTGGGGTGGATTGTCTCAGCGGGGCAGAGGTGCTCGCTGTCACACATTTGGACAGATTTGTGAACAATGTTTGAGAGAAATGGTAGTGTTGTGTATCTGGAGAGAATTTTGGATCTTTGGGTCCATCTCAGGAAAAATGGGAGCAAAAACAAAAGTGTTGCGTTTATATTTTTGTTGAGTGTAGATAGATAGTGAATTATAAACCATAGCAGTGTCCCAATTCGAGGGCCTCCGAAGGCTGGTTTTTCGGCCGCTCCGAAGGCTGCAAAGGCTGCAGCCCACGAACTCGCCTCTGCTGACCCCAAGGCCGTTGCCGAAATGGTACAGGTCCAGCCCACGGAGCCGCTCCTGTCACCCAGCAACCGAGACATGCTGCTAACACTAATGCTAACAATATGCACCATGCAAATTATGCACCCGGATCAATAACAAAGATTACACACGGGTAATTGAACTGTCAGATTTTGAGACCAAGTTATTCTAATGATTCTCATCCAAATCTTGTGGCTAAAACTTATGTTTAACCTTTGCAAAACAAAACAGTTAGATTTCTGGGATCTAAAATAGGCTAAATTACCTAAAAGGTTTCAGATACAGTGATGAGATTTGCATTATTAATTATTATTGTCATTATTAAGGATTTTTATATTGACCAAGGATTACATTTATACACGGAATGCATTTAAGTCAGTTTTGAGAAAAGGTGGTTTGTTAAACAATCAAAGGAACTTCTGGAAATACTTTATCATAATGTGAAACATTAGAGTCAAATATTAAACCCATTAAACACATTCAATGTAATTATAGGTGAGTAAAAACAACTGTGTGTCGGTGTACTCTCAAATTGTGTTCCCTTTTTGCTGAAGCAGGTGACAGTCAGCATGGACAGTGGAGACATGACCCAATACTTGGACCACTCAGTGATGAATCCTTTATCTTCTGAAGGAGGAAGAGTAGAATGGGGCTTACATCTGATTGGTTCAAAGTCCTGTCCTGCACAGTGAAAACCTGTAATGACACAAACATTAAGAAAACTACAAAACTAGGTTCACAGTGCTTGTACATTCAGATCCAAAGGCCCTTTATATAAGTCCAAACAGATAAATTAATAGAGGAATCCCACACATTTGAGAAAGGTGTATTTTCACAATTTAAATAATGATTTCAATATGAGCACAATTTATTTGCAGCCCTTATTATTTCTGGAGTAATAAAGCAACATGTAACATACCTAATCGGGGCAGGAGCCTGGGTCAGCACAGCTCCAGCGCAGTGTTAGAATTACTTTGTCATCTGCATTTGACCCATTTCATGAATCACAAGCATCTCCTCAGCCAACAGTTCTGTGGCCCCAGCACAGTGTTGTGTCCTCATACAGGAGGCTGCAAATGAGAAAAGAAAATTCATATAAAACATTCAAACAGTTTTATCATTGTTATATTAGATGTGATGGACATAACAGCCACAGGTGTCTAGTATCTACACCAGTGTCTGCACCTGTTAAATGAGCCTAATGTCCATCTTAAATCTGATCTGTCCAGGCAGGGTTATTTACTCTTCACTTTACAAACATGCACAGATTGTAAAAAGCAAATAATGTATTCCCATAATTAAATGCATATGAAGGAGGCTTATATTACGTGATTTATAAGTAAATGAATTTTGATATTGTCAAACTGTGTCTTTTAAGTTTAATGTATGAAATAATGTGTGTTTTTATCTTACAGCTGCACTGGCCAATTATTTACGTATTTACATGACAATGTTCTCGTCGTAGCTTCATTAATCCCTCCGTGGGCTTCTTTTCCCCTAACAGTAAAAACATTATTAGTGTTTGATGTAAATCTGTAAAATATATTTTAAAAAAAGAAAGTTTGAGCGGACTTTTCATCACGTTAGCTGCAGATTACTAGCCAAACTTTTAGCTCAAAGCTCAGAGATTCACGCAGTTAAAAACAAATGTACTTAATAGTTTTGTGGTTTATGGCCATATTTTACGTTTACAGTTGTGTTAGTGATGATTTCCTGAAGTTAAAAGTGTGTACTCACATGTTTTCTCCGCTCTCTGGACAATCTTTCTGCTTCGTGTTTTCGAACATCTGTCTGCTGCCACGCGGTGCATGATGGGATAGTGGAAGCAGCGAAGGATACTCTGATGTGTCCTCAGTTCGCAACCTGATCTCCATGGAAACGAGGCCGGTTTTCAGGCTGCATTTGAGAGCTGCATGAAACGGGACAGGCCTTGTCACACCAGAAGTTTTCCCACATGAGCCGTTTCCCAATTCAGTGAGTGCACGGTTCGGAGTGTGGTCTCAGTCTGCAGTCGAGGCGGTGCATACTCGCTGAGCCCTGAGTGCAGTCCGGGGATCACATGGCCGTCTGCGAAATGGAACAGGTCCTGCCTCAGCTCAATGAGCCGGGTGGTCTGCTCCTTGTTCCCTAAAGACAAAAATATTATACTATTGCGACTAGTAATACTTGGAATTGGGACATAGCCAATGTTCCCCCTAATTTTTAATGTGTCTGAGCAAACACACACTAACTCCACATCCAAAATGAGCCCCCCGCGCGGCTCGCACTTTGCAGATATTTTTAAAAAATGACCCCGCGGCTGAATAAAAAGCGGAGATCCGCTAAAAGCTCTTTCATCCCTGATTTACAGTGCGCTGCATGAGTTTTCTTGTGCGTTGAGAATGTGCGAGCAGTGCACAGCTTAGAGTAAACGTTGGACATGGCTACACTGTAGAATACCCAGCATTACAACAGCAAAGGAAATATAAGTGTAAGGGGAAAAGCATGTGAACGGTAAAACAGGTGCCGTGAACTATGCCGTTACGGCTACCGTCACGCATGTTTAGCGTAGTTTATGAAGAGTTTCATGTAGCATAGTTGTAGGTGAGGTGAACCAGTACGTATATTTTATAGTGACGTCGCAACTCTCACTTGTGGATGTCGCTGGCGAGTCGGTCTTTGTAGTCATATATCCTCCCGCGCTGTGCATGCTGGGGCTTTTTAAGTGTGCGAAGCGTGCATGTTTGCACGCTTGGTCCACGCCCCGATTTCCATGGAAACGATGGCGCCGTTCAGAGCTCATCTTAACGGTGCAGGGGAAAAAAACGAATGGAACGCCGCTTGTCGCGCCGGATATGACGCACATCCTGTTCCAAGACGCTCACAAGTGTGCCGTCGCTGAATTGGGAAACGGCTATGGTCTTACCTTTGCATTGGTGTCTTCTTGGTGTCTGGCAAAAACAGTCCCCAGGGAAACAGACACCATTATGAAGGTTCCTGGCCTGTAACAAACATTTGTAGAACATGCTTTAAATATTCTTGTTATATTTATCCATTCCTTTTTATTTTTTATTAACCTATGTGTAATGTGTTCCTATGTTGACATATGAAGAAATATCATTGCTAACATTAGTAAGTGCTAGGGTCTATACAATGCAATTTTTTAAAAAGTTTGGTGGTGACTTTTTTTTTTTCATCTTCACATTTTAGATTCCTGAATTCCACCTGAGTGATCTTTACACACCAATCTCTACTCTTAACCAGTGTTTCAACTCTTCCTTGAAATAACTGCAGCTGCCTTTATCACGACCTAAAATGGAATACATTTGTACAAAGCAACGGATGAATAGAAATGATTAATGCTATGTGGCGTCCGATATGGTCCTGCACTGCTTTCTCACACTTTCCTACATTTTTCTTGTATCTGCTTAAGTTCCAAGTCTTAAATCTTTCTCAGGACACCCTTAAATTAACTTGTCAAACATTGTGTTGCCTCCTAATGAGACCCGTGTAGCCGTAGCTGCACTCCTGTTCACTCTGCCCCTCTGACACTCTGCATTTGCCTGTGGAAAAGGAGGGATGATTTTTAGCCTAATCTGGACATTACTCGCTTATTAAATTGGGGAAATCAAAAGAATAAGATCCTATTTGTCCCTTTTAAGCTCCTTTGTAAATCTATTAAACTAGCTACGGGCCGCTAACAGACTGTGATAATGGCGTATTGAACACTTACGCTTGCAATAAAGGGCTACATGAGCACTAATATGATGTGGTGTGAGACAATGCCGCGTGACTTTGATCGTGTCGTTGGGCGTTCCTGAAGGTTCATTAGAGATACAGGATTAACCACAGCAAAAACTATGCCACATAATGGGGTATTTATATTGGATTATGGGACAAGTTAATTCTTCCAGGTAGCGTTGTGCACTGCGGTTATATGAATTTTAATTGAGATCGATGCTGTCATTTCTGATCGTCAATAAAATGCTTTTGTCTTTTTAATCTGTCAGTAAAAACACGTAATTGGGAGTTCATTTTGATCATTTTGGAGCCATTTTCTGATCTGTTATAATACTATTTCCTCAGCACAAACATACCTGGAGTTGTGTTTTGCTTCATTCAAACATGTTTAACACACAACCTTCTGTTCCACCTTGTGATGTCATGTGGTAATACAGGAAATGCTCCACTGTGTTTTTTTTAAACTCCATGCACCTTCACTAGAATCAACAAAAGGTAAAAGGAGATGTTAACATGAAAACTACCACTACATGACATCACAAGGAGGAACAGAGCATTTTAAGCGTTGGAGATGTAGACAAACTAATAATAAAGCATGTGTGAATAAAACAAAACACAATTCCAGGTATTTTTTTGAGAAGCTAACAGCATTATAACGTGCCAATTTTGCAAAACATAGGTCTTTTAATTGGAGAAAAGGTTAGAAATAAAACCACATGTACTAGACCAAAATTATATGATTAATTTCCTTTTTTTTTTTCTTTTTTTTTTTCCCTAAGCAGAGATTTTATTCTTTTTATTAGAGTACATCTTGACCCCAATACAACTAAACAAAAGCAACTGAAACCCGACTATTTTCAATTGATAGTCCATGGAAATGACTTTAAATAAGTGTTAAAATTGTAAAAAAAAACAAAAAAACATAATCTATATCAAATGCAACATCAGCTTTACTGCTAAACACTGCCTTGTCAGAATCTTGCTCTTACATATTTTAACCTGCAGCAAAATGTGTTACTTGGCAGGACTCCATTTAAGTTTGTTGTGTAATATCTTTGGGATTTTGGAGGATTCTGCTACAAAAACATCTAAAAACACTGCACAATCTTGTTTTCTTTTCCTGTAGGACAATAAATAATTTGCTTAGCTGTTAAATTAGAGCATAGTACCATGCACAGCTAGGATTAAGCATCTTACATAGGTCACTGTTTGCCACTCATCACAACCTCTCCATAAAACGCTCCACAAACCTTGAAACCTATACAGATTTTCAGGTAATATAATCATTGCAAACTTCTATCAAAATTCTCTATCGCTCTGTGCATTGGCTCATTTGAATTTCATACCCAAACACTAATATTCCTCGCTCAGAAGAGAGTCAGAATATGATGTAAAAGGCTTCAGGGGTCGGTGCGTGCCTTGAAAAAGCAAAGCGCTGGGTAGGTGCTAATTTTCTGTGCTGGGAGGTGAGTGGGCCGACGATCCTTTATGTTCATTACAGAAAGGATGCGATGATGAAGTCTTTGTCTTAGAGGCAAGTCATTTAACCAGCTCGATAACTCCAGCCCCGGACGGTGTACTTTGTCACAGTGCTGTGTGGATGGGGAACTACTGCAGGCGCCAATGTCATGGGAAAGTCAATGGACGGGAGAAAAAATTAAGAAGGCCATTCCAGACTAAATTTAATTTTCTACAATAAGGTGCTAGTGATGGGATTACAAATCGTGTTATCAGGCAGAAATGGGTAGTTACATGTATTCAAGTTCATGTACTTGATTAGCTTTTTAAAGGTGCACTATGTAACTTTTCTGGAGGACTGTCCACCATCTGTTTGTCTCTATGGAAATGTGCCTTGCCCGGAATGTTTCATGGAACTGTATTAAAAGCACTGGACGTGTATTTGTTCAACCAGAGCTGTTTTAATTGTCTTGAAAACTTAATTGCGCTCCAAAGATCTGAACTGTAACTTAGTCTGACTGCACAATTTGCTTGTCTCCATGGAGACAGTTATATGTAAAGCTATAGCCTAACAGTGGATACAAACCAGTGGCAGACCATCCACCAGAAAAGGTACATAAGAGTGCTTTTTTAAGAGGTTATTCACCAACTACTTTGTACTCTTACTGGAGTGATGACAGTTCTCTTACTTGCGTCATATTACGTGTTTTATATATAGACTAGAGACTCGATACAAAGACACAGAGACAGCGTGGCCATAATAAGCACCACACTCTCGTATACTGAGGGATTAAAGACTTCTGCTCCATGTAGAGATCAAATGACAAAAGCAGCAGGTAAAAGTAATGTGAACTATTTTTGAAATTCTCTGTACCCAGTACACACGTGTATTTTTGGAGGTGTGAAGTCCCAGGAAAAAATAAAGTGTATCTGTAACACAGAGAATGCACATCCCAATGTACGCTTTTTAACTAACACATAATATAAGGTGTGAATAAAGCGTGAGGGTTGGAGTACATTTTGAGTAACCTTTTTTCTGGTATGTAGATAATTATTTTACATTTAGTTAATTGAAATTGCATTCATCTAAAGTTACTTAACAGGTCCAGTGACTTCCAGTACAACAACAGGTTTCTGCTATGGGCCCCTGCTTTTCATTTCACGGTAAGAGGCAACACAAGTGAATTTTGACGAAAGCACAAATTTTTCAACTTATTTTTTTTAGTAACCATTGCACAATAATTACAAGAATTCTCTCTGTGAATAGGGTTACCTTTCTGTAGATCTGACGTTTAATGTAGCCTGTAGTTGTCTCCCTTGTGATAGATGGGTTTAATTTAATACAGTGGAACATTCCAGACAAAGCAATTACATCTCCACGAAGACAAGCAGGGAAAAGTTGCGTAATGCACCTTAAAGCAGGGCCACACATTTTCACTGGCTATATTTAATTTTGAAAAAAGGCATTACAAACCAAGCAGTGGGCGGGGATAAGTGAAAACTAAAATTTCCTGAGCACTCAAGCCTTGAATACAGGGCAAGGTTACTCAAACATGCATGAATTAGTTAAAGGAAAAAACAAGTACTGCAAAAACTAAAATCTAGCCAAATTCAGATTATGTGAATTAAGAAAGTTTTATCATGATTTAAGTAAGTTTCATTTCACAAGTAAAATGATCTACCAATGGAACAAATGTTTTCTCCATGGAGATGTTACTGCTTTGTCTGAAATGTTTCTCAGTATGGCATTAAACCTTTCTATCATCACGGAGACCAAACCAGACCAAGTTACATGTCAGATCTATCAAGGGGCAGTCAGAATGCCTGTTTTTGAGCTATAAAACCACCTGTAATTGAATAAATGTAAGGTAGAGTTGTTTAATGTCACACTATGGAACATTCCAGGTAGCGCCATGACATCTTCACAGAAACAAGCAGGTGATGGGCCCTAAACAAAAAAACAAAACAAAAAATCACCATTAAAAATATGAAAATACATCTTGCTCTTTGCACTTCGAATAAGAAACAAAATCCACTGTTGGTTGAATAAAGAAAAACACACTTATTCCAATTCTTTGAAATATACTCAAATAAAGTAAAATGTTCTTAAAGGGATGGTGCATTTTTTTTTATTTTTATATGTTAATCTGTTAATTAACACTGACTCTCTCCTGGTAAACTTGTAAACATCCGCTTACGGCGGATGTCGCCGTACCGCATCCGCCGTAAACATCCACTTAAAGGGATATGCCACCCCCAGGTCAAATTTGGGCATCTCCCCACAGTCCAGAGACTAAAATAAGTGGTGGAAAGCGTTTTCCTGGTCACCCAGCCATTGTCCGAGTCTGTCGCCACTGACCGCCGCGGTATCTGCAGCTCCTCCGCCTTAGAGAAATACAGTCGAAGAATACAGTCGAATCACGCACCACGTTGTGCAACAGGGGAACTCCCTTCCCGGTGCGTAACTGGGATTCCCCTGGCAGCGTGCTGCGTGATTCGGCTGTATTCTTCCGCACTGGAAAATAGTTCCCACCCAAAATGACCAAGGCAAGCTCTCCGTGTTGATTTGCACATTTATTTGCACTCGATATGAATGCGCACTACACATAAAGTAATTGGGAAACGCATCGAGCAAATTAATTCCTTTTGGCCGAAATCTTTCTCTGGCGACGTTAGACTCCAGTCTAAGGCGGAGGAGCTGCAGATACCGCGGCGGTCAGTGGCGACAGACTCGGACAATGGCTGGGTGAGCAGGAAAACGCTTTCCACCACTTATTTTAGTCTCTGGACTGTGGGGAGATGCCCAAATTTGACCTGGGGGTGGCATATCCCTTTAATGTTAACAGGCTAATAGAGCTAACTTGGGCGCAGTGATACGAATCAAGAGAAAATATGCGAAATACGATGCTGAATTTTTAGCGGACAACTGTTTGCAAATATATCACTTTTCGGACAAATGTTGTTTTGAGAAGAAAAACAAGTTTTATTAAATTGTCCCCGCGAACTTACCGGAACTACGTTTACGAGCTACGTTACCGGAGGAGAACCGGGACCAGATCACGTTGTCACAGGTAAGTCTGTGTTCATCTCAGGACACTGTTGAAGGGGAGGCCATATAGATTAACATAAAAAAAACCCTCACTATCCTTCTAATTTCAGTCATTTTAACTGAGCTATTGCTTTTTGCAATGTACGCTAATGATGATAGAGAACTTAAAGGCTGCATTAGGCTATATGTCTTCTTTAATATAGTTCTCAATATTTAATGAGGCACTGTACCCATTTTACTGTTGCCATAGTGCCTGGTAAATATTCAAAGTTGGATATTTGCATTCATAGCAGAAATAAATTGGCTACTTTCCATTCTTTTATAACAAAATAAAAATAAAACCACTATCATTGCAACTATCTGAAGAAGGGCAAACCGTCGTGCAGTAAAATACATGTGGCAGCCTCCTTCATTACATAAACTAAAAGCTTCATTGTTGATCCAAAAGTTTCCATCAAATGTCAGAACAGAGAGGTTGTATCCAGCGCCAGTGAAACATACTTTGTCTTTAACTCTTTAACTCGGACTAGAAAAATACACCTTTATATTAAATCAAATCAAGTGTGTTATCTTTTTCCCATTTCGAATATTAAGTTGGCTTCAAAAAGCACAAACTGGCAACCCAAAGATGCCACTGGGTACGCCGTGTTTGCACTGCTCCTGCAATGCCAAGCTACATTTTTGTCATTACGTTTGTTTACGATTGCCAGTATTAATCACTCAAACCCCAAATGATTGTAGCAGCGGTGGGTTTTCAAAACAAAGGAAACAATAAAAGTAAAAAATAAAATAAATACAGAAATGCAACTTCCTCTCTCTGAAACCTGTGCCCTCTGAGGAGCACAATAGATTCACGTTCAACCCCGTGTTGCCATGGAAACCAGGAGGAGGAAGTTCACAGTTGAATTATGGGTTAGGAGATTGTAATGCGCAGATTTGGTGGTAAGGCAAATATGTGTGTTAATAACTCTGGGTTAACATTTAAATAAAACGCAAAATAATGATCTATTTTTGGGCTATTCCGCTTTCAGATAATGTTTAAAGCTTCTCTTGGGAGTGTGAATATCTTTTCATTTCAAGGATTTTCTACATATTTTCATCTGAGTTACATAACGCAACACAGTAAAAGTAGTAAAGTGCTGTACTTATACAATTTAGGAACCTGTACTTTACTTGAGTGCATTTTTGAAGAAGTTATTATTATTATTATTATTATTATTATTATTATTATTATTATTGTTGTTGTTT
Source organism: Paratrypauchen microcephalus (assembly GCA_036785185.1). NCBI lineage: Eukaryota > Metazoa > Chordata > Actinopteri > Gobiiformes > Gobiidae > Paratrypauchen > Paratrypauchen microcephalus. The sequence continues at coordinate 4,741,962 of JAVJIX010000030.1, forward strand.
GAGACCTACTGAAAAGGAGGGTTTATTTTTAACAAACAGCTCTGGAAATCATCTGAATCAGCATCTCTACATGTATTACAGCCATTCCATTCCAGCGTCTGTTGAATTCCAACACAAACACAAAGCTGAGCTACTTCAGTTCTTGCACCAGGAGTGGAATAAAGTCACCCAAGAACAATGTGAAAGACTCGTGGAGAGCATGCCAAGACGCATGAAAGCTGTGATTAAAAATAAGCGTTATTGCACCAAATATTGATTTCTGAACTCTTCTTAAGTGTAAACTTTAGTATTATGTTGTTTTAAAATGAATTTGATCTGGTTTCTTTGCATTGTTTGAGTCTGAAAACACGTATCTTTTTTTGTTATTTTGACCATTTGTCATTTTCTGCAAATAAATGCTCTAAATGATCATATTTTTATTTGGAATTTGGGGGAAATGTTGTCAGTAGTTTATAGACTCAAACAAAAATGTTCCTTTTGTCCAAACACATACCTATAAGTAGTAAATTCAGGAAAAAATAATAATTTTGCAGTGGTCTCTTATTTTTTTCCAGAGCTGTATTTGAAGTTTGAGCAAACAGAAACATGCAAATTAAAAACAGCTACAAATAACTATAGACTCACTTGTTTCTCAGAAATGAAGAAAATGAAGTACAGTGCCAAAGCTTGAAACTCACATATGCTATATAGGTACAGACAACAATCTGTTTCTGTAACATGTTCATGTTAACATTTACTTAACTTTTTTTTTTCAAGTAATTTCCCTTATGGATCAAAATAATAAAAAACATAAAACATGGCATCTACTATGTCATGTGTTCAGCTATTTTTTATTAAACGTGCACTGCATAACTTTCCTGGAGAAGGGTCCGTCACCTGCTTGTCTGTGATGTTATTGCTTTGTCTAAAATATTCCACAGTACAGGATTAAACTTATCCATCTTGCATTCATTCAATTAAAGTTGTTTTTACTGCTCAAAAATACACTGAAATACATACATTTTTACTGTGTGATCGCCTTTTCATAGATCTGGCCAGTAACAGTGTCATGTGCTTGTTTTTATGGAAATGGCCATGTCTGATACCATATTGCGGCACATTCCAGGCAAAGCAATAACATCTCCATGGAGACAAGCATGTGGCAGACCCTCCACCAGAAAAGGTTGCACAGTGTACCTTTAATGTGACCTTTTACAGTACTTTACAGATCTGGTGCAGTCTCACTGTAATGTTATACACCTAAATAGCACAATAAATGTATTTGAACCACAGGGGTAAGTTATTATGAATATTTTTCAAGTGCTGAACTGCAAGTAACAAAATTACAAACCTGCTCATTTGTCTTTGTAAAATAGATACTTTTCTCTGGTACAATTATCCATACATTTGTACATGAGGGAACACGTAGGGTAGCTAATGTAATCAACTCTTTACAAATTACCAATAAAACTGTCACTGTTCCCGTAAACGTCGCAGGAGGTAACTCAATTTGTAACATAACACTAACCAAATCCCCTCACTGTCTTCCCTGTGAATGTTTCAAACATTAACTATGTGTACACGCATAACAAAAATACGATCATCATCTGATTTCTGGAGTTATCCGATAATTGCTGTATACAGTTACGTCCAATTTCTTTTTGAGCGTTCACACCTGTGCAGATTTTGACAAGGAAAATTAAGTATAAAGGTTAAATAATATGGTAAAGACAAACATGTTTAAAGGGCTTATATTACGTTATAATGTTGTTTCCTTATACTAGGAGTTGTGATTTGATTGATTCACACATATTTAGGATTGTGTTCCACTTTGTGATCTCATGTAGTAATACAGAAACATATTTACTAGGACCATTTGGAGGATTTTACCACTAGAATTATTAATATCTACTGACCTAAAGGTAAAAGATAAAAGGAACCGAGAGGGTCTGGCTGCAGACCAACAGTGTGGGACCTCTTCCTTTGCAGGCTCCAGTGTCAGGCGTACCTCTAGTGTGAGGCCTGGAAATAATGCAGCTTTTAAGTGTCTGAACAGATGTACATAGTGAAGATATATTGGATTAATACATTTTAGGAGCATACATATACCTAATCATATTCCTATATCACACAACATATAAACATTTATTTGTGTATTATTTGAATGAGCACTGAAACATAACTGTTTTCTGCATAAGGGGGTTGTGCTTTGGAATGTGTGGAATGTGATCTGTGGAGATGCTGCTGAGGTGCCAGGACGGAATGTCTCCAAACTGATAGGAGGAGTGGGCATGTCTGATGGCAGAGCAGGAGAAAGCGAGGAGGAGCAGCCGAAAATCTGATACGACATCTGATACATGTTTTGCATATTCATTATTTGTGGGGGATGCGTGAAAAGTCCCTCAGTCGTCCAGGTAGAATCCATGATAAAAGGAGAAGTTCAATTTGTCAACTGGACAAAGTTGGTTTGGTTGAAGACGTTTCGCCGCTCATCCGAGAGACTTCTTCAGTTCTGGTTCTAGTGCTGGTTAGTCCCTGTTTATATCTAGATGCAGGGAGGAGCTCACTACCCTGGAATCATTCTAAAACTATCTCAACTAATTTGTATCTTTTGTTTCCCTGGCGTCTCGTTTAGCATCTCTATTTAGCTCTATTTAGCTCTCTATTCTAATAGATATTCGAATAACAAAAGGAACAAATGAGGGGATAGTTTCAGAGCTATTTCAGAGCAGTGAGCTCCTCATAGGGCTAAATAGAGATGCTAAACGAGACGCCAGGGAAACAAAAGATACAAATTAGTTGAGATAGTTTTAGAATGATTCCAGGGTAGTGAGCTCCTCCCTGCAGCTAGATATAAACAGGGACGAACCAGCACTAGAACCAGAACTGAAGAAGTCTCTCGGATGAGCGGCGAAACGTCTTCAACCAAACAAACTTTGTCCAGTTGACAAATTGAACTTCTCCTTTTACCATTTGTGGGGGATATTGATCTGGGTCTGAGGGAGAAGGGGCAGTCACTTTTTTGCAAGCACTGGGTAAGACGTATGTAGGGGTACACACCAGGGCAGTAATTCGGACCCAGAGCTCTGCATTAGAAATATTGTTAGGAAAATAAACTTTTGGAAAATCTGAACCTTTTTGAATCTTGGTCATCTCTTGATAAGAATACGCAATATACAACAATAGATTGATGTGTTCATGTAACTTATCTTTACAGGGACTCGTTGTTTCTTTATCCTGTGCCATCTGAGTCTTTCACAGGTTAAAAGTTTATAAATGGATACAGCAGCTTAAAAGTTTATTTGAAATTACTTCTGAGCACTTGGAGTTTACCCCATTAGAACAAATACGTCACTGGCGTAATCATGGTAAATGCCACAAATGAAGGACTGACAACATCAGTGTTATGTATTTAAGAAACTAATATATTTTCACGCTATAAAGTTGATTAATTAAATATAAATGCACAAAGTTTTCTCTTCATTAACTTGATTTTATTTTGAAGTTTGTTGTGCACACTTCCGGTCCCAACTGGCCTCACACTGGAGGTACGCCTGATACTGGAGCCTGCACAGGAAGTGGTCCCACACTGGAGGTCTGCAGCCAGACCCCTCTCAAAGGATCGGTTAACTTGAAAACTACCACATGACATCACAAAGTGGAACAGAGCATTTTGAGTTTTGGAGATATAGACAGACTCAAAAATGTGTGAATAAAACAAAACACAATAAACACAACAGTAATATAGGACCTTATGTGATGTAGGCTTGTAATAACACACCCCAAATCAAATCAAATTATTGAATTATCTGATTTTTCAGGCTGATATCTGATTTGACTAAGAATGTCACCAGTGTTTTCAAGCTATGTCCTAAAAAAAAATGTCTATTTAAATGTCTATTTTTCACACAATTTTAACACTAAGCGACTGTTAAGTAATGTAGAGGATGATAAAAGGAGAAGTTCAATTTGTCAACTGGACAAAGTTTGTTTGGTTGAAGACGTTTCGCCGCTCATCCGAGAGACTTCTTCAGTTCTGGTTCTCGTGCTGGTTAGTCCCTGTTTATATCTAGCTGCCGGGAGGAGCTCACTACATTGAAATCATTCTGAAACTATCTCAGCTAATTTGTATCTTTTGTTTCCCTGGCGTCTATTCGAATATTCGAATAACAAAAGGAACAAATGAGGGGATAGTTTCAGAGCTATTTCAGAGCGGTGAGCTCCTCATAGGGCTAAATAGAGATGCTAAACGAGACGCCAGGGAAACAAAAGATACAAATTAGCTGAGATAGTTTCAGAATGATTTCAATGTAGTGAGCTCCTCCCTGCAGCTAGATATAAACAGGGACTAACCAGCACTAGAACCAGAACTGAAGAAGTCTCTCGGATGAGCGACGAAACATCTTCAACCAATCAAACTTTGTCCAGTTGACAAATTGAACTTCTCCTTTTATCATGGATTCTACCTGGACGACTGAGGGACTTTTCACTAATGTAGAGGATAACATTATCTCATTTTACAAACTGGTGTATTCAAGCTATGGCCTCTCCCTACATTAAAATGGATCTAAACATTTGGGAGACTCAAATAATTTCAGTCAAATTACTAACCAAAAGTATATCCAGTGTTGTATAGTAACGAAGTAATAATACTTCACTACTGTACTTAAGTACATTTTGGGAGACTTTGTACTTTACTTGAGTTTTTAAAAAAATGACAACTTTTACTTTTACTTCACTACATTTCCGAATGATATTGCATACTTTTACTCCACTACATTTTCAATGTGCCGTTTAGTTACTCGTTACAAAAAAAAAACTCTACTGACTGCATAACATAGCATAGAAATTAACTTTGTGTGACATTGTTTCAGTTACACAAAGCGTATTTGACGATGTTGGAGCTAACAGGCTACCTAGCTTTTTCGGCTCAAGGGAAGGCATAGCTGTAGGCTAAGTGTAACGAATGAGAAAGGCGTTTCATGGATATCACCAAACCCAATATCTTCGACAGTGCTCCATATGACACAAAACTACCATGGGTGAGCCGAACATGGTGTTTCACAGTAGAATTACCGTAAGGGCCCAATTGCAAAAAACCCTCTTCCTCCAAAAACACTCCTTCAATGGTGTTATGTATGCCTTATTTTCAGCACTGTTATTAAAAAAAAAAAAAAAAAAAGGTTTGGGGGGGAACATTAAAAAATATTAAATTCAGACTGCCTTTGCTTGATACTTTTACTTGTACTTTTAATTACATTACTTGAGTACATTTATTTTTACATTACTTGTCGTACTTAAGTACAAGAAGTTCCAGATACTTTAAGACTTTTACTCAAGTAACATTTCAGTCAGTGACTTCGACTTTTACCAAAGTCATTTTTGGGAGGGGTACCTATACTTTTACTTGAGTTTGATTTTCCACTACTTTATACAACACTGAGTATATCCCAGTATAGTCCCAGAATATTCAAACTTTGTCCTGCCCCTACATTTAAAAAAGCATTTCTATTTTCCACATTATTTTAACACCAAGAAACTATTTGTCATTTGGACCAGTGGATCTAAACATTTGGGAGAATCCACAAACGGCAACAAGCAATTATCAGCGCGTGTTGTCAGTGTGTGTAGATGTGAGAAAATGAAAGCATTAATCATTGTTATCATGACTGCTCCGCTGGTATCAGGCTCCTACAGTATGTGGCCTGCATTAATGTGAGTGGGACGGTGTAGGCATTGGTAACAAGGACCCTATGGAGGTGTAGGTTTGGAGGTGTACGGTAAAAGAAGCCTATTATTTCACAGCCAAAGGAGAGCAAGGGTGGTCAGATATGAAGTATTGGATGTGTATACGGAGACAATTTAGGTCAAAAGCTCAACTGATTTATTTACTGTCGTTTATGGCCAAGGGCGTTTTTGAGAAAATAGTGAAATTGCTTCTTCTTTTTTTTTGACTGGTTTAACTGGTTTGATATAGAGGTGCGCTATGTGTAAGGCACAGCACCTGTTTGTCCCCAGAGATTTACATCGCAGTAGCTGGAAAGTTTCAAAGTTGAAAGTTCAAAGTCAGCTGTATTGTCAATTCTGCCATATGTGTTCAACATACAATGAATTGAAATTCCGTTTCTCTCTGGCCAAGCAGTACAAAATACAATATAAGGACAATAAAAAACTATCTAAGACAGAATCTAAAAGCAGTGCAAAGAATAAATAAATACCTATTTACTAGGGATGTCAGCAATTAATCGACTTACGATTAATTGTCGATCAAGACGTTGGTCGATTAAAATGCATTAATTGTAACTAATCGCTAGAGGAGAGGGCGCTACTCTGGAATGTGAACACGAGATGCAAACCCACTCGCGAGATGGACCATAGCGTTACATCCGCGGCCGGATCTAGAAGCAGTGCAAAATGTTCTCCTGCCCACTCAATTTTTGCGGCTTGGTTCGCTCCGCGTCCCGCTGTCTGCGTGAACACGTGCGCGGCGCGCTGCACGTGCTCCTCCGCTCCGGGCCGCATAGCAGGCTCCACGTGAAAGCGCAGTGGAAGCAGCCCGCTGTCCGGCCCGTGTGCCGGTGTGTGTGCGCGTGTGTGAGTGTGCGTGTGTGTGAGTGAAATGTTTTCCCCGATCAATTCATTTTTTAATCATTTCATATCACGGAGCTCTGCGTCAAGCCACATGTACAAAGCGCGAGTTTCATTTTTACAAAAAACGTCCTCAATTTATTTTCAAAAATTCATAAAGAATGTATTTTGTTATTCAGCATCAATACATTTGTCTGCTTTTTACTAAGGAATAATTAATTGAGGAATATACAATATAATAATACTATGATATATTTATGACTCAGTGTTATGTATACTATAGCTTATATTCTTAAAGACCCTATTGAAACACTCAAATTCAGGTGAAAAACGCCGCTTATCAATTAATCGTAAGTCGATCGATAAGGTCAATCAACTATAGATTAATGAATGAATCGATAATTTGCATCCTTACTATTTACAGATGTCCAAAAATGTGCAGTGTGCATCAAAATGTGCAATGGAAGATGCAGCAGTGAAATGTGCAGTAATGTGCAATAGAATGTGCATTGAAAATAAAGATAAAAATAGATTCAAGATTCAAGACTGTTTACGTGTCATATGCAGGATCAATACAAGGTCAACAATGCAATGAAATGCTTAGGATCAGAAGAACCGTTGACTCGCTAAGATAGTCAAGAAGTACTAATAGCATGCAATAATAGTACATGGTAAAGTGTTGCAGGGGAAGAAGTAAACAATATAATAAAATAAAATGTGATAAAATATAATAAAATACAAAGGTACATGTAGGATTAAATAAGGTGTAAGTAAAGTATTTCACAGATTACCCTTGCCCTCACATGAACGCGCAAAACCAAGGGGTAGGGGTAAGACGAAGGGAAATGGGATGCATTCTACCCTTCGCCAGAAAAGATCCATAGCCTTTAATAATGTATTTTGTATTCAGTAAATAAAACAAATACAATACAATTAATTACATGTAGACTTTGCAACCACTTTCAGAACTCCCTCTTGTTCAGCATCCATCCACTGAACAGGGACCAGTGGGACCTTCTCACCTCCCATTCCCCAGAGAAATCCGCCAGCTCTGCCCAGGCATTCCCGAGGCATTCCCAGGTCGAAACTTCCAGAAGCTCAGACCTTAATGTTGTAACTCCTCTCAGTGTGGATGAGTGGCAGCTCTACTCTAACGCTGCATTAAAGTACATTGTGTAACTTTTCTGGTGGAGGGTCCGTCAAATGGTTGTCTTCATGGAGATGTTATTGCTTTGTCTGGAATGTTTCACAGTATTGTATTAAATCTTTCTATTTCATGGAGACCAAACCAGACCAAGTTATAGGTCAGATCTGTGGAAAGGCGACCCCGCTCACAGACAGAATGCCTGATTTTCTACGTATTTTGAATAAATGTAATGTAGAGGTGTTTAATGTCATATAGTGAATATTTGAAACAGGGCAGTGACATCTACATAGAAACAAGCAGGCGATGGATCCCTAACCAGAAAGTTGCATAGTGCAGCTTTAAGTCGACAGCGTCAAAATCACACCAAACACCTCCAGCTGATGTGCGGGGAATTTCAACAAGCATTATTGACCACTGTACAATGACTTCATCTTAATTACCCTGAACAATGTTTGTAAAATACCTCAGTCGTCCAGGTAGAATCCATTGCAAAGTGGAAATTCAATTTGTCAACTGGACAAAAGGTTTTTTGATCTAAACGTTTGGTGGACACTGTCTTATATCTGCCTAAAGGAATATAAGGCAGTGTCCACCAGCAATTGGACGAGCTGCGAAACGTATTCGACCAAATAAACTTTTGTCCAGTTGACAAATTGAATTTCTCCTTTACCAAAACAAAGATTTATATACTAAACAAATATGATTCTGAGTAACTGCCCATATTGCACAATTTGTGATCTGTTATAATGTTTCTTCATCAAAAATATACCTGGAGTTGGGTTTTGTTTCATTCACACAAAGACATCCTGCATATTTAGGCTGAATTCATCTCTCAAACTGAAAACACTCCTTCCTCCTTGCAATGTCATGTCATTCTGTTTTTGTTTTTTGTTTTTTAATTCTATTTTAAACTCCATCCACCTTCACTAGAATCCGATTTCAGAACTGGAATTTCCAATCTCTACTGAACTAAATGTAAAAGGTAGCTGTTAACTTGAAAACTACCACTACATGATATCACAAGGTAGTCTGGTTAACACCTGACCATATCACAAGTGAGATATGGGTCTGGAAACTCGCTTCGAAAAATCCCGTAGCGGAGGTGTGGTTAGCGATTGCCAACGGCCGTTTATTGGGCGTTATGAATGTCTATCATTGAGCGTATACGTAAGTCCATAGCCAATCATGTCAGTTGTCAGTTCAAACTACAAGCTTCCGTTTGTCATGTGGTACGCGTCACCGTCTTGCCACACCTCCCCCGCTCTCTGATTGGGGCCCTAAATCTGGGACTCTCGCTTGGACGAGTTTCCAGGCCGCCTTCCAGTTCGAAACGAACGGAAGCGGCCTGGGAATTCCCAGGCTAATCACAAGGTGGAAGAGAGCATCTTAAGCTTTAGGAATGCAGATAGCCAAATAATCCACGATTACTCAAACATGTGTGAATGAAACTCCAGGTATGTTTCTGAGCAGGTAACAACATTGTAACATGGCTTAAAGCTCACGAGTCAATTCTGTGTAATATTAGACCTTTAATGAACTAGCTAAGACCTGTTTAGCATACCTTAATGTTTCTTTGCACTGTAGTGAATCATTAGCTTGGAAATCCTCAATATGAGAAGGAAACCAAAGACTAAACTGGAGTATTCAGCCCAAAGAGTTAAAGATGCCTGGGGCTGTGCTTTAAAGGGGAAACACTGTGTTGTCTGAACTGCAGGAGCTTTGATATGCAATGTTTTAACTCACTTTTGTCTTTTCTTTTCTCTTTTACACAAGTCTGAAACATTTTCCCAGCGCGTTTATCTGGAGGAATGCTTTTGTGTGTGAATAAGCACCGAGATTGTTTCAAATTGACAATCAGTGAAAGTTTGTATAAAACAGTTAACAACGGAATAAAAGTTAAAACTAAAAAGTGCTTTGTGTGCTTGATATGTCAGAACAACCAGCTACAAAACCCAAATTGTAACTTTTCAGCTAGCACGATATTTAAAAGGATTGAACGGGTAAAGTGGTGGATTTAACAGAAAAATCCCCAAAGATTTTAGAGACAAATCTGAAATGTCTTTTTAGTTTTTAGTGTATTTTGATTCAAATGCATTATCTTAAAGGTGCAGAAAGTCGCTTTTTGGAGTTGTTATTGCTTTCACTTGAATATTTCACATTATGGCACTAAAATGACCTGTCGCTATGGTCACAAGCAGCTGATAATAAATTGTATATGATCACTTTTTATGTAGCTCTTTTCCACCTTCAAGGCTTTATACACTTCTGGAAAAAAAATAAGAGAGACCACTGCATTGTTTTTTCTGAAATCAGCATCTCTACATGTATTACAGCCATTCCATTCCAGCGTCTGTTGAATTCCAACACAAACACAAAGCTGAGCTACTTCAGTTCTTGCACCAGGAGTGGAATAAAGTCACCCAAGAACAATGTGAAAGACTTGTGGAGAGCATGCCAAGATGCATGAAAGCTGTGATTAAAAATAAGGCTTATTGCACCAGATACTGATTTCTGAACTCTTCTTAAACGTAAACATTAGTATTATGTTGTTTTAAAATTTGATCTTGTTTCTTTGCTTTGTTTGAGGTCTGAAAACTTGTATCTTTTTTTGTTATTTTGACCATTTACCATAATATATTATTTGGAATTTGGGGGAAATCTTGTCAGTAGTTTATAGACTCAAACAAAAATGTTCCTTTTGCCCAAACACATATCTACAAGTAGTAAAATATGAAAAAAAAATGATAATTTTGTGGTCTCTTATTTTTTTCCAGAGCTGTATCAACGAACCACTCACCCATTCACACACGAGTGTACGCAGACACTGTGGGAGAGGTGGGTTAAATGTCTTGCCCATGGACATAACGACAGCATTCATCTATGGGAGCTGGAATCGCACCGCCAACCTCTGGGTCAGTGGATCTGACCGCTCTGCTAATAAAGTTTAGGTCGAGAGTGGGATTTGAAACGTCAACCTTTGGATCAGTGGACAAACACTCTCTCTCTATCAACTGAGCAACTGTCACCCAATACCAGATCAAGTTTACAGATCTATGGAGAGGCAATGCTGCTCACAATAAGAGTGCATGTTTTTCAAGGTATTTTAGCAAAAACAAACAAACAAACAAACAAACAAACAAAAAACACCTAAATTTAATATAAAAAGCTTGTTGCTATACCATGGAACAGTCCAAGCAAACCAATAACAGAGACAATCAAGTGCTTCTTATGTATATATAGCATGGGGGTACTTCAGGCTCCATCAGCTCCAATTGACTTTACATTGGAACACTGTCACCCCCTCTCTCTGTAACTGCTGTATAGACCTGGCTCCAAATTACTCCTATAACTGCTACGATCGTGAGCCTCCTTTGACTAAAGCTGAATGCTAGGTGACGTCACACTGTCTTTGGCTGCATTCAGATTGCAGCCTGAAATGACCCAAATCCGATTTTTTTCTCCCCTATGGGACCTGTATCTGATCTTCTAATGACAGTCTGAATGACACAGATCAGATTTTTTTCAAATGCGACCCAGGCCAATTGGATATGTGGTCCTAAAACCGATACATATCCGATCTTTTTACATGCGACACCAGTCTGAACGGCCAGGTCGCATTCATCCGACCTACACGTCATCAACAAGTGAGAGTGGTATAAGAAGGCGCTCACAAATGTACACAAACGTTCTTCTCGTCATACAAAAATTGTGTATGAACTCTGTGTCAGTGAAGTGGCGAAGCATATAGCAATTCCACCACTCTCAGCACCAACACGTTCCTTTCTAGGGACGTTGCTGCCACTGCCCCACAAAACGCCAAGGCCAAAAACCTTCTTCTTAATCTCCTCCTTTAAACAAATAAGTTGTACATGTTCTGGCTCCGGTACAACAGCAACTTTCTCCAGGTGCTCACTGCTAACGTCCATGTTTAGGCTACTTCTGTAAACACTGAGCACGCTCACTACATGTGACCTCATCGTGTCCTCCAAGGCGCTTGCGGGACACTTTTGGGGCGTTTAAAGTTCACACTGGAGTTCACATACAAGTCGCATTTAATTGGAACTGTGAACAATGTCGCAAAAAAAATCAGATTTCACTAAAAAATCTGAATTGAGCATGAAACCCTGCAGTCTGAACGTAGCCTTTGTCCACTTCTTTATACAGTCTATGAGCAGGTGGCAGACTCTCCACCAGAAAGGTTTCATAGTGCGCCTTTAAATCAGCAGTGAATTTATACGGAGAACATTTACCAGCTTTTATGTGGGCAGAGATTTAAGATTGATTGAGTTGAGATGTAAAAATCCTGCCCACAGAACGAGTCTTTTGACGCTCCCATTTCAGGAATCGTTTGGGAAATTTATGCAACGTCGACACACCCTTTCAAGATGGGGATTTCGAGACAAGACACGTACATGGAAATAAGTTGTTCTGTGGTACTGGTGCCATAGGAGACAGCACACCTCTGCATGAAGATGTTTAAGCTCAAATGGAATGTGCAGAGAAATTAATTATACAAACACAGATGTAGATTAGATTTCGCCTTGGGCTGTCTGTTTGCAGTCAAGTAACAAATATCATCTCCAGAACGCATGAAGCAAATCTGAGCCAAACACTCAAACGTGAATATAGCAGGTCTCTTGGAGGTACAGCACTTTGGATTGAAATGTTAGATAACAGCTTTTCACTACATGCACCTCCTGACAATATTTGGCTTTCCAAGTACTACCAGATTTAAACCAGAAATACAAATTGGAAAAAAAAAAAAAAAAGATCTGATCTAAACAAGGGATGTGAAAAATTCTAGGCAACATTATAATACCACCATGGAGACAAGCAGGTGCCATATACCTGCCACCAGAAATGTTACGTAGTGTGCCTTTAAAGGTCCTCCTGTGAGCTTTAAAGGTGCATTGTGTAACTTTACCTCTGGAGGGCCCATCAAATCAAATAATTTTCACCATGGAGATGTTATTGCTTTGTCTGGACCTTTCTATCTTCATGGAAACCAAACCAGACCCAGTTACAGGTCAGATCTGTGGAGAGGCAACCCTACTCACAGAAAGAATGCCTGTTTTTCGAGATATTTTTGAGCTGTAAAACCACCTGTAATTTAATAAATGTTCGATCGAGCCTTTCTGTGTGGAGTTTGCATGTTCTCCCCGTGTCTGGGTGGGTTTCCTCCGGGCACTCCGGTTTCCCCCACCAACCCAAAACATGCACCATAGGTACCTCCTGCTTAGGTCCTGACCAAGCCGAAGCAAGAAGATCATGGAGATGGTCCCCGGGCGCCCTAATGTGTGTGCTGCCCACTGCTCCTAATATATGTATATATATATAGGATGGGTTAAAATGCAGAGAAGAATTTCTCCAGTGAGAGATCAATAAAGTCACTTCTTCTTCTTCTTCTTCTAAAGTAGAGCATGTCAGGCAGAGCAATGACATATCCATAGAAAAAAGCAGGTGACGGACCCTCCACCAAAAAGTTGTGTTTTCATTCACAAAATATTATGTTTGATTAGTCTGTCTATATCTCCAAAGCTCAGAATGGTCTGTTCCTCCTTGTGCTGTCGATGTCATGTAGTGGTAGTTTTCAAGTTAAAGATCCCATGACATGGTACTTCTTGATGCTTTTATATGGTGCCTTAGTGGTTCCCTAATACTGTATATGAATCCTTCTCCAAAATCAAGCCTCAGTGCATGAGAGAGCCTCATGAAGACAGTCATAAATATGTCTCTGACACACTTTATTATGGGCGTTGTTGCTTGAATGCAAATGAGGAGGACAGAGACAGGCCAGTGCAGCGGGTGGGGGTGTGGCCAAATACACCACTGTTTCCTGGATTAGCGGTGCGCTGTCCCCACTTCCGTGTTTTAAGCGCTTAGGAAGATACCAGACGCGTCCCATGAAATTAACGAATTTCCACAGAAAATAAAATTAAACCACTGCTGTTTCAGAGGTTCGGAGGCTCGGATAAAGGACATCCGAGCCTGGAGAGACTCTCACGTGTCTCCAGGCAAAAAAACAACAACAAAAAAAACACATCTCGCATTTCGTAGCTCGTTTGCGGTCCAAACTCTCTGGGCGTGATTTCCAGAGACGAGGTGGACATCCAGATGGGGGGTGGAAACCTTTCCCCCAGTGTGACGTCAGAAGGTTCCCATGTTCAGAATCGTCCGTTTGGGCTGTCTTTTTTTCAAACGCGGAAAAGGACCGCAATTGCTCAGTTTACACATTTCGCAACTTTTAGCCATTGGTTGGGGGGGGGGGCTAAACAGGGTAGGGGAGCTCACATTAATGTTCAAAAACCTCAGAAAGTGAAAATTTCATGCCATGGGACCTTTAACAGCTACCTTTTAAACCTAAATATTGGCAGTTTCAGGGCTGCAATTATCCAAATTATGTGTATGGAATATAAAAGCACAGCGGGGCACTTTTTGTTTTGCCACATCACAGTGTTTGAGAGAAAAAGTCAGCCTAAATATGGAGGGTTTGTGTGTTTAATGTGTGAATGAAACAAAACACAAGTCCAGGTATGTTTTTAATGAGGGAATGTTATAGATCAGAAAATAGTGTAATATGGGCCCTTTAATCTCATTATCTTTCTAATAAAAATAAAATGACACGGTGTACATCTCCCTGGCATTCAAAACCTTTAAATTTTACAACCTGTATAAGCTAAGAGCAGAGGCGGAATACACTTAAGAACTAAAATTCTAAAAAGGTTTCAATTATAGATATGAATGACTAAGGACATACTGTTGATGTACAGTATAACTCTCCCAGGCAGGGCTCAGTGTTCTCCAGCAGACCCCACTACACAAACCCCCACACTGGCCCTGGTACTATTTCAACATTTATTATGTCATTAAAATTTATCGTCTAGGGGGAAGGTGACTCCTCTTTTTTCAAATCCTTTTTCAGCTGAGGTCATAAATAGTCTTAGTAAAGCTACAGTCATCAAAGTTTAATGTCATCAGAATTCCCAAAGGTACCACAAATAGTTAATTAACAATCCCCATCGTCATATGTTTATGATGATTGCAAATAGGGAGCAATGGAACAGAGAAGACATGTACTAGCGCTGGTCTGTGCAGTAACAGGAGCGGTGATTACAGTATGAAGCATGCATAAAGATGAGGCAGGTGCCAAGCAGGAGCCATATAACGAAGCTGTCCGTGGTACCAACGCTTAGTCCGAAATGACGAGGAACATCTTGTAGTTTGGAGAATAATGACTTGCACCCGAAATGGCAGAAGAAACTTGACATTGTTACGCTGGGAAGAAAAAAAAAAAATGTTGCGAAGGAGGTTGGTGTGTAAAGCAATGGTATTTCTCAAACTTTATCTCCAGTTTGTAAATGCACGCACACACGCAAAAAAATGTTTTGTTTTTATTTTGTTGCTGTGCATGTCGCGCTTATTTGAACACACTTATTTTCACAAAAAATGCAGTTGTATCGTCAATCTGTCAATTCTCTATATATTATTCCAGCGATTCAGCAATATATTTTTGGTTCGTAATTTTGGTTGGATGAGTATAGTCAGTGATGCGCTGTCAAAATGTGTTAATGATATGATTTTGAATGGTTGAGGTGGTTTGGAGGAGATGTGCATTTTTAATATTGGGGAAATATATTATGAGTAAAAATGACAGTGATTTATGGAGGGGCTGATTGAGCGCCCTGGATTGTGTTGCCAGTGAAGCAGGACTATATTAAAAGTTGTTAATTTTCCAGGCAGAAAGCTGTGTAGATCATCTTCTGTAATAATGGCACAGTGTTAGCATGAATACTAATTTCCATAATATACCAATTGTCGTTGCTAATTTAAACTTGCAGTGTAGAAAACATTAATTAAACAGATGATAGTGCCATTAGCTCTGACTATGTGCACTCATAATGTAGAGATGCCATAGAAATCACACTACAGTGAATTCATAAAAGGTGGTAGCTTTCCAATGCGCTTTGGATATACACCTCTTGAAAAAAAAAAAAAAAGAGAGAGACCACTCCATTGTTTTCTGAAATCAGCATCTCTACATGTATTACAGCCATTCCATTCCAGCGTCTGTTGAATTCCAACACAAACACAAAGCTGAGCTACTTCAGTTCTTGCACCAGGAGTGGAATAAAGTCACCCAAGAACAATGTGAAAGACTTGTGGAGAGCATGCCAAGACGCATGAAAGCTGTGATTAAAAATAAGGGTTATTGCACCAAATATTGATTTCTGAACTCTTCTTAAGTGTAAACATTAGTATTATGTTGTTTTAAAATGAATTTGATCTTGTTTCTTTGCATTGTTTGAGGTCTGAAAACATGTATCTTTTTTGTTATTTTGACCATTTGTCATTTTCTGCAAATAAATGCTCTAAATGATAATATTTTTATTTCGAATTTGAGGGAAATGCTGTCAGTAGTTTATAGACTCATACAAAAATGTTCCTTTTGCCCAAACACATACAACACACTATAAGTAGCAAAATCATAAAAAAACTGACAATTTTGCAGTGGTCTCTTTTTTTTTTTTCCCAGAGCTGTACAGTGTGGTTGACTTCCTGTAGGGTTTAGGGTGGGGTCATAATATAATTTTTTACATGTTTGACATGGGCTCTGCTTGTACCAAATGTCATTAGTCTATGATGAAAAATGATCTCTACACAGTGTATTTTTTTAAATGACGCCACTGAGTCATTTGGAAACAGTAATCATGGATATACAGAGCAAACAATAAAGCAAATGATATATAAGTGCACATGTATACAACATTTTTGATACATTTTACCCTTACCACCCACCCACTACCACACCTTGCCCAAAACCCACCCCACCCCAGGACCTATACCCCCCTGACCCCCAAGACTATACCCCCCTGACCCCCAAGACCTATACCCCCCTGACCTCCAGGACCTATACTCCCCTGACCCCCAAGACTATACCCCCCTGACCCCCAAGACCTATACCCCCCTGACCTCCAGGACCTATACTCCCCTGACCCCCAAGACCTATACCCCCCTGACCCCCAAGACCTATACCCCCCTGACCTCCAGGACCTATACTCCCCTGACCCCCAAGACCTATACCCCCTGACCCCCAAGACCTATACCCCCCTGACCCCCAGGACCTATACTCCCCTGACCCCCAAGACCTATACCCCCCTGACCCCCAGGACCTATACTCCGCTGACCCCCAACACCTACACCCCCTGACCCTCAGGACCTATACTCCGCTGACCCCCAAGACCTATACCCCCTGACCTCCAGGACCTATACTCCCCTGACCCCCAACACCTATACCCCCTGACCCCCAGGACCTATACTCCGCTGACCCCCAACACCTACACCCCCCTGACCCCCAGGACCTATACTCCCCTGACCCCCAACACTTATACCCCCCTGACCCCCAGGACCTATACTCCCCTGACCTCCAGGACCTATACTCCCCTGACCCGCAGGACCTATACCCCCCTGACCTCCAGGACCTATACTCCCCTGACCCCCAACACCTATACCCCCCTGACCCCCAGGACCTATACTCCCCTGACCTCCAGGACCTATACTCCCCTGACCTCCAGGACCTATACCCCCCTGACCTCCAGGACCTATACCCCCCTGACCCCCAGGACCTATACTCCCCTGACCTCCAGGACCTATACCCCCCTGACCCCCAGGACCTATACCCCCCTGACCTCCAGGACCTATACTCCCCTGACCCCCAGGACCTATACTCCCCTGACCCCCAGGACCTATACTCCCCTGACCTCCAGAACCTATACTCCCCTGACCCCCAGGACCTATACCCCCCTGACCCCCAGGACCTATACCCCCCTGACCTCCAAGTGTAGTAATCAGAAAATGCATTCAAAAATACACAATGTATTTTGATTTTTGAAATGACGCCAGTGAGTCATTTTGAAACAGTAATTATGGATATAGGTACATTTTAAATCTTAAATTTTAAATGTAAAGGCCCCATATTACTCTATTTTCAAATGTATTATAATATTGTTTCCTCATCACAAAGATACCTGGAGTTGTGTTTTGCTTTGTTTCACACACAAACCCAGCATATTTAGGCTGAGTTCTTCTCTCAAATTGAAAACTGTTCCTTGTGATGTCATGTGGAAGTGCTCAGCTGTGTTATTAAACTCCATACACCACTAGAATCACTTGGATAGTTTCAACTCCAGGTATGTTTGTGATGTGGAAACATTATAACATGACTAAAGGCTCACAAGAGTTCATTTTGCATCTAGGACCAAGCGACCTGCAGACGATTCCATCAGGCCAAACTGCTGGTCCGATCTGTGGAGAGATGACACCACTCACGGTGAGGATGCCATGCTTTTCAAGTCATTTAAGTACAATAACAACAGCTACATGCACATTCTACATATAGTCTGAGTTAAAGATCCATTCTTTAATTTGTTCTGTTAATTAGAAGAGAAAAAAGAGTGAAGTTGATAGGACAAAGTAATTGCATGTTTGATATGCATTAAAGGCGCTGGTGCGGTGCGTTACGGGGACTTTTAGTTGGACTCTAATTGGGTTAATGAATCTGGGCACACATTCTGAGCATAATAAGATTGAACATTACCAGTGCTGGTGACTGCTGCAGATTTACACTGCAGTCCCCTGTGATCTGTTTATTTTCAATTATGTCTGAACACGAGGACTGGGGTGGAGATGGGGGGGTGGGGGGGGCGCACTTGTCTTCGCACTTTCAGGAAACTTTCACTTCTGAACACCCTACCAAGATGGCTGGCAGTTTACTTCTATTAATAAACCTGTAATATTAAGTGAACCTAATGCTAGCATGTGTTCATACTTTGAAAACAGCGTTAAACTCAAAAATTAACCAGGAATGTCATAGCTACAGAGAAACATGATGTCATAGAGAGCTTTTCGATTATTATTAATAGGTAGTATTCATTTTCCTGACCAACCAAGACACTTCTCCAATACCTGGAGAGATGTGTAGTCTGGACCAGTCTCATCCAGTTCAGACAGCATGACTGACAGGTGGATTTAGCGATTCGGTGACAAGCTTGTCCATTCATGTCAAAACAATCACGAGTGCCTATGGAAGGAAAAGATTATCATGGGGGACTGAAAAACATTGAGGATTTCTGCAGAATGAATTGGTGTGCCCAACTGTTTATAACTGTTAATAACACTGTTAATGTGAAGTGAGAGAAGTTTGATTTTGTTCTAAACTATAGACAACAATGAGCTCCTGTTTCCCATGTGTCACTGAAATAAATAAACATGACTGGACGGCTCTGCATTTGGCCTGATAAGAAAAAAACAGGAAATCTAGTCATAGCATCTGGCAACTAGGGTTGCCAACTCCCTGAAAAATAAATAAGGGACACCTCATTGGCAGGACCGGCCGGCCCGATTGTCTTCACCTTTCCTGGTGTAGTGATTCTTTTTAGCCCTTTTTTGTATGTGTGAAGTGATTTTTTAACTATTTGACTCAAACCGAAATTGAATTAGATGCATATTTGAGTGATATGAACACATGGAAAATAAATAATTATCAGCAATTTATTTTTAATACAAAATAACACAAATAAAGCAAATATCTGTCCTGCTTAACTTAAAACTGTATAAATCAATATAAAACAATACAAGGCAGAACATAGTGCACTGCCTGGACATCACAAATGATGCATGTTCTATCTGAACTTGTAAGAAATGTGTAAGTCTTTATTATTGATATATGTATTATTTATCTATTGAATGTACTCACCTAGCAAATGTAATTGTTTATTACACAGAAAATAATATTATATTTCTCCATACAATTCATATTCACATCCATTGTAGTTTCCCATATTAACCTTAATCAGAGGGTTAAAAATCTTTCTTTACATGCCATATCTGCCTCTGGCGTTGCCTGGTGGACAATAATGTGGTCTAGGATTCCCCTAGTTTTGGTGTCCCTTATGTTTCTTGTGTGCCCACCACTGGAAGCATGTTGCTTAAGGTCAGTTAATCCACCATGGGCTATGGAAAAGTCCACCGGCACACAGTGCAGTGCGCTTTATAGATGTTACTGCACACTTTTTCAACCCATGTGTTTCCTTTTTCCGATTTCTCTCAGTATTTTTGAATTCTTTTCTGTTTTTTTCTCAGAAGAGTAGTTGCATTGCTGCTAGAAGGTGTAGCGCCTGAGACCTGTAAAGCACTGTTGGTGTCACTGTCATCCATGTTGCTTTGTTGTTTTCTGATATCTTCTTCGCAAGGCAAGCAACAGCACCTCGACCAATGAGATGAGCAGTACGTGAGTGTGCTATCAGCTCATTGGACAGAGTTGAGTGTGCTATTAGCTCAATCAGGGCTCTCAAGTTTTGAGCGGGGTCGTGCGTGTGACTGTAATTTCCGAGGACCGGGGGGGGTGCGAGTGAACAATTTTTGGCGCTTGAATTGCGTGAGAAATGCCGTGTGAGCGTGTGAACACGTCGAATTGCGTGTTGAGAGCCCTGTTTGTCTAAAGAGCAAACTTAAACTACAAAGCAACTAATGAGAGTTATATAAATGAAGTTATTACCTGATGGTTCTCAGTTTGTTTTAGCATCACCGCACTTTGTCAGTGCGCGCTGAGAGGGGTGGAGGAGGGAGCGGGAAATTTTTAACGGATTCATGTAAGAGTCTGGTCAATGCACGGCGCTGAAAACGCGCGGAGCCTGCATAAACTAAGCCACACAGACCGATTTTCTGGGCACAAAAACAAAAAACAAAACACTAATCAGCGTGAGAAATGCCATGTGTGGCGTGTGCGCGTGTGAATACGTCGAATTGCGTGTGTCACACTCTCAATGCGTGAGCCTTGAGAGCCCTGGCTCAATGGACAGAGCTGAGTGTGCTATCAGCTCATTGGACAGAGTTGAGTGTGCTATCAGCTCATTGGACAGAGCTGAGGGTGGTATCAGCTCATTGGTCACAGAGCAGGAGAGGCTGAGAAGAAGTTAACTGTAAGTTTTCTTATAAAGCACCATGCATTCATTTTACACACTATTTTTGATTCACACGGTAATAACAAAGTGCATCCCTTTTCAGCTCAATACAGGAGGCGTACTTTTGTTTCTGAATACGGGACAATTCCGTTTTCAAGGGACAGTTGTCAACCCTACTGACAACCCAATGTGAGCAGCTCATAGTGGGTTGGAAGATGCTGTCACTGGATTGGAGAATCATCTTGAGAACCAAATGACCAAAGACCAAAAAAAAAAAGAAACTCTGCTATGCTTATGCTACATAATGAGCAATAAATCATCATCACAATTGTTTTAGAAGAAGAAGCGACTTTATTGATCTCACACAGGAGAAATTCTTCTCTGCATTTAACCCATCCTGTTATTAGGAGCAGTGGGCAGCACATTACTGCGCCCAGGGACCATCTCCATGATCTTCTTGCTTTGCTTTTGAACAGGAACGAGAACTCATGTTGTTATACTGTCTATATTACTGTGCGAAAGTAGTGCAGTGGGAAGAATTTAGATTGGAACCATTACCAACTCCAGTCCATCGGTTGCAACAAGAAGGGCATCTGGTGAAAAAAATAAAAACTTATTCATGTAATTTTACCATCTGGGGAGAACACAGGACTGCAATGTAGAAACAGCCCACAAAGACAGGGATGCGGAGTTAATTTTGTGTTTATAGGCAATTTCTTTGTCAAGTGCAAGAGTTATTAGTCCTAATCACTATGTCTAGCAGCTGAAGACATCCGTAAATTTGGTGTAACAAGTAGAAAACAACGCTTTTAGTGAAATGAAAGGTATTTTGACATAAGAGAGCAGCCTTCCATGCGCTGCTGTGTGGGCTGATACGCTGTAAAAGCACTCACTAATCACCAATACATAAATATTTCCTTGCACATGGGATTGACACGTAATAATGCTTTGAGCCATGAAAAACCAACCCCCCTTTGACTTACAACAAACATATGTTCTATCTATAGTGGTGGTTAAGTAATCATTTCACAAGTACCTTAGAAATGCTTTATGTAATTTAAACTTCATTGATCCACAAGGGAAATTATTTGGACACACTAGCTCACACATCACAATATAATACAATAACTACAGATTGATATGGGTATTTTCATAACTGACGCTGATCCGATCGCTTAAAACCCAGAGCAAATGATCACCGATAAACTCTAGCAGTATGTTTGAGCCAATATCCAGGGAACTGTGTAGTCATACTTTGTGAAGTTCACTCTTCTTAATAAAATGTTAAAATAAGTCTGCGTCCCCTTGCCCTTCATCTACGTCTTTGTGTTGCCCCTCGATACTGATCTGAGAGGGCTCGGGGTACGAATGTTCCCCTAAGAAATGGGACACCACTCGATTACCGTTTGCGTCATCATCCCTTGCCTCTACCCAGCTGCTACGTCTACAGAGGCGACAACAATTGATGCAAACAAACGTAAACAAATGTCAAGGATTATCGGGTACCTCAGCTTGACAAAAAACTAGCTTGTTTATGCATGAAAGTTAGATGAAAATGATAACGTCGGCTAAACAGACATCACTACAATTAAAACCGCAACAAAAGTTCACTAAAAGTAACGTTGAACATGAGTGTTAATTGTAAACCTGCTAAACCGTTAATCGAAAATTACAACAGCTGAACATACATTTATGAGACTCCTTGGCTGATCGATGTGACGCTGCCATCCTGATCCCAAAACCTGCCTGAGCTTGTAGGCGTACCCCTTCGTTTCAAGTCTGGTCGAGAGCTTACTTCGTTTAAAGGGGTATCTAGCCCTCGGTCGTGGCCCTAGCCCTTGATCAAAATTAGAATCAGGACACTCCTTGCCCTCACATGAACGCGCAAAACCAAGGGGTAGGAGTAAGACGAAGGAGTAAAACAGAGAAATGGGACTCAGCGATTCAGTGATTTTAGGCAGCGGGTCGACCAAAACCAAATATCGGCCTTTGCTGGAGCTTTAAGGCTGATAGCTGATACACTAAAAAGTCCAAATATTCCTTCGTCAACTGCTACATCTGCTTATCACTAATAAAGAGCAACAATATAAATAACACATTAAAAATAAGTAGCAAATCTACAAGAGACTGGTGTCAAATAAGGCACAATTATATTAATGTATATGTACAAGTAAAAACAAAATATAAAAATACAGTAATTCAAATAATTTTGAGTTTGTGTAATAAGCTAGAAGGTGTATAGAGTATATTATAAAACCCAAAACAAATTCAATATTATCACAAAGTACAATATTGTGCTCTCTCAATTTGCTGAAAATAAATTACCAAACCCAATTTCAGACGAGGATTGAAAAATAGACACGTCTACTGATGAGTCACACTTCATTTTCAAATCTCTATCACACAGTAAATTGGAATAAGACTTTGCTCCTGATACTTCTGAACTGAGTCTTATTAGATCTATGTTCACTATAAACCATCTGCCTGAGACTTCCTCATGCTCTTTCATAGTGTTTTATTTGGAAGGATTTTCATTGCTTCTGGTACTGAACTGAAGGCACATACACACTGATTTGTTGTTATTCAGCCAGAACTTTTTGCTGTTTTTAAAATATCCATTTCCTTTAAAGAGGAACAAGGTTTGTCCTTCTCCAATCAAAGAACCAGATCTAACAGCTAATGCCAGGTCTCCAGCACAGGCCTGGTAGGCACTCATTTTGGCCATTTATATGATTTTAACTACTACCAAATTAAAATGACTGTAACTATAGAAATAACATGACATGTGTTTGTTTCAGTGATACAGACACAACAAAGCCCAGATGCTGGCAGGTATGATTCATCTACAACATGTACTACGTTATATACTAATACATCATTGGCTTCAGACTGTAATGTTTTTATTTCTTTAAAAGGATAGTTCATTTTTTTTTATTTGAATCTGTATGGCATCCCCTTCAGCAGTGCGTGCATTAACACTGACTTACCGCTGACAGTGTTCTCAGAGCCGAACTCTGCCCCGGGTCTGGAGCTGACGAAAGTAGTTCCAGCAAGTTAGCGGGGACATTTAATAAAGTGATATATATAAGTGATATATTTGCATCACAAACAGTTGTCCACCAAAAATTCAGAAGTCGTAATCGCTTGGTGCTATTTTCTGTCGATTTGTATCACTGCGCGCCTATTTGTATTATTAGCCTGTTCACTTGTAAGTGGCGATGTTTGCAAGTGAACAGGCTAATAATAATAATAGGCGTGCTTCTTAAATTAATTCATCACCAAAAATAATGCAAAACTGTGTGTAAGATGAATTACTAATATAAAAACATACATAACATCAAATGATTAACCTTTATGTGGCTTTATTTTCTGAACACACTCAACCTTGAACTAAGTGCTACAAAATAAATTATAGTATATATATATATATATATATATATATATATATATATATATATATATATATATGCGCCCTCATCCTGGCTGCACAAAAGCAGACCTTGAGCACCCGAGCAATAGAGGCCCAGATCTACCACACCAGACAAGACCCAAGGTGTAGGCTGTGCAAAGAGGCTCCTGAGACAGTCCAGCACATAACTGCAGGGTGTAAGATGCTGGCAGGGAAAGCATACATGGAGCGACACAACCAAGTGGCGGGCATAGTGTACAGAAACATCTGTGCAGAGTACGGGCTGGAGACCCCAAGGTCAAGGTGGGAAACACCTCCGAAGGTTGCGGCGAATGACCGAGCCAAGATCCTGTGGGACTTCCAGATACAGACTGACAGAATGGTGATGGCGAACCAACCAGACATAGTGGTGATGGATAAGCAACAGAACAGAGCTGTGGTGGTGGACATTGCAATACCAAGTGATGGTAACATCAGGAAAAAGGAACATGAGACACTAAAGAAATACCAGGGGCTCAAGGAAGAGCTGGAGAAGGCCTGGAAGGTGAAGGCATCAGTGGTGCCCGTGGTGATCGGAGCACTTGGGACTGTAACCCCCAAACAGAAGGAGTGGCTGCAACAGATCCCAGGGAAAACATCAGACATCTCAGTCCAGAAAAGTGCAGTACTAGGAACAGCAAAGATACTGCGCAGAACTCTCAAGCTCCCAGGCCTCTGGTAGAGGACCCGAGCTGGATGAGAGTGAGAGACCAACCACCGTGGAAGGTGAGGAGCACACACACACACACACACACATATATATATATATATATATATATATATATATATATATATATATATATATATATATATATATATATATATATAAACATCTCAATTAGACAAACTTTTTACATTAAAGCAATGTGCACAAACTCACAGAATGACAACAAAATGCAGATGTCGCTACAGATCTTGACCAATCACATGCAACTTTCACAAAAAAAGCAGAGGAAAAAAACTAAATCGGCTCCTCCAGCTCTCGTCGTTCACTTCAAAGAGCCGGCTCTAAGAGCCCAAACCTTTGTGACCGACACATCAATAATAAGTTTGATGCTGCTTAATGACAATAACTGGTCAGAGATTAGATGATGTTGTTTTCATTGGCAGACTCCCCAATACTGGAAACACCTGCTACCTTAATGCCTGTGTTCAGAGCCTCATGACCCCTGGAGCCATTCATGATGAAAGTGAGCTCTCAGGAGAGGGTTTGGAGGGACAGCACAGGCTTGTCGAGGTAGGCAATGGCTACACACCGTTTACTAAATACATATACTCAACAAAAATATAAACGCAACACTTTTGTTTTTGCTCCCATTTTTCCTGAGATGGACCCAAAGATCCAAAATTCACTCCAGATACACAACACTACCATTTCTCTCAAACATTGTTCACAAATCTGTCCAAATGTGTGACAGCGAGCACCTCTGCCCCGCCGAGACAATCCACCCAACCTCACAGGTGTGCCACATCAAGATGCCGATCCGACATCATGACCAGTGCACAGGTGCGCCCCAGACTGCCCACAATAAAAGGCCACCCCGAAATGTGCTTTTTTTTTTTTTTTGCTTTATTGGGGGTCTGGGGACTCAGAACCAGTCAGTATCTGGAGTGACCACCATTTGCCTCATGCAGTGCAACACATCTTCTTCGCATAGAGTTTATCAGATTGTCAACTGTGGCCTGTGGAATGTTGGTCCACTCCTCTTCAATGGCTGTGCGAAGTTGCTGGATATTAGTGGGAGCTGGTACACGCTGTCGTATACGCCGGTCAAGCACATCCCAAACATGCTCAATGGGTGACATGTCCGGTGAGTATGCTGGCCATGCAAGAACTGGGACATTTTCAGCTTCTAAGAATTGTGTACAGATCCTTGCAACATGGGGCCGTGCATTTTCTTGCTGAAACATGAGGTGATGTTCATGGATGTATGGCACAACAATGGGCCTCAGGATCTCATCACGGTATCTCTGTGCATTCAAAATGCCATCAATAAAATGCACCTGTGTTCTTCGTCCATAACAGCCATTGAAGAGGAGTGGACCAACATTCCACAGGCCACAACTGACAATCTGATAAACTATGCGAAGAAGATGTGTTGCACTGCATGAGGCAAATGGTGGTCACACCAGATACTGACTGGTTCTGAGTCCCCAGACCCCCAATAAAGCAAAAAAATGCACATTTCGGGGTGGCCTTTTATTGTGGGCAGTCTGGGGCGCACCTGTGCACTGGTCATGATGTCGGATCGGCATCTTGATGTGGCGCACCTGTGAGATGGGGTGGATTGTCTCGGTGGGGCAGAGGTGCTCGCTGTCACACATTTGGACAGATTTGTGAACAATGTTTGAGAGAAATGGTAGTGTTGTGTATCTGGAGTGAATTTTGGATCTTTGGGTCCATCTCAGGAAAAATGGGAGCAAAAACAAAAGTGTTGCGTTTATATTTTTGTTGAGTGTATTTACAATACATGTCACTGGTCTCATCACAGACGATGATGACACGGAGTACAGAGGGCTAACACAGGACTTTGTGGACTGGTGTCAGCGGAACCACCTTCTCATCAACGCGAGTAAGACCGCGTTGGTCTTACTCACCACCATCTCCACCAGGAGATGGTGGTGGACTTCCGCAGACGCCATTCTACTTCCCCCCCACCAGTGAACATCCAGGGAAAGGACATTGAGAGAGTGGACTTTTACAAGTACCTGGGTGTTCATCTGAACAATAAACTGGACTGGACTCATAACACAGATGCACTGTACAGGAAGGGCCAGAGTCGGCTCTATCTCCTGAGGAGACTGGGGTCCTTTGGAGTGAGAGGGCCACTCCTGAGGACCTTCTATGACTCTGTGGTGGCATCAGCCATCCTGTACGGTGTGGTCTGCTGGAGCAGCAGCGTCACAGTTATATAAATGAAGTTATTAGGCCTACCTGATGGTTCTCAGTTTGTTTTATCATCACCGTTTTGTCATTCCTCGTGTTCTGTCGCTGTCCAGTGCAGTGCGCGCTTTGACACTCGCTGAGCAGGGCAGGTAGGAAGGAGCGGGGCAGGGAGGAGGAGGAGGGGGGGTTTCGCTGAAAACGCGCGGTGCCTGCATAAACTGAGCCACACAGACCGATTTTCTGGGCACAAAAAATAAAAATAAAAAAATAAAAATCAGCGTGAGAAATGCCATGTGTGGCGTGTGAGCATGTGAACACGTCGAATTGCGTGTGTCACACTCTCAATGCGTGAGACTTGAGAGCCCTGAATATTATTTAAAGTCACTTTACCTGCTACTTATTTGTGTAACAACCACTGTCCATCACTGCACTGTACACAATCATCTGAGTCAGTTTATTGTAGTGATATTATATATTACTATACTGGAGTCACTTTAACTGCTGTTTGTTCACTGCTCAGAATCAAAGACATTTATTATGCAGCATTCCTGTGCCTTTAACCTTACAGTGTTGTGTTTTTTTAGTTGATTGTACATAATTATTTGTCTTAATTTTTGATGCATGCTCTTTTTTTCCAACTGTTTCTGAAACTTGCGTTGTGACACTGCAATTTCCCCATTGTGGGACAAATAAAGGATTATCTTATCTTATATTTACCATTTTCTAGCTGTTTAAAGCAACCATCAGTGGTCATTGTATGAAGACACTGCTTTATATTTTTATCCTACTTTTATCTCTCAGACACTCAAGTTAACAGTTAGATTTTTTTAATGATGCTAATTACAGCAAAATGTCATGTAAACCATACAGCGTAAAATGCCTTATTTGGTGAGCCCATGTCTCTTCCACTGATACCTTCATGGCATCCAAGAGTCAAGATGTTCCACTAAGAAATTCAAGAGGACCAAACTGGTGTACTTTTTTTTAAAGCCCTTGTTGCTTTTAAAGCTCCAGAGTTTAGAGGGTCTCAACAGAAAGTGAGTCGCTTTAGCCATGACTGAGGGATGCTCCATTCTGGCAAATTATTTAAAACAATTACTTTAATCAAAAGTACTCAGGAAAAATCGAACATAATGTATTAGTAATATTTTAAAATTTGTTTTCAAAACCTATATAGATTACAAATGTGACTTTACTTTAGGTTCAGGATTTTTAGTCTTTACTAAGTGAAAAAGGCTTATTTAAGTAAATCAAGTCAATATTTTCATAAAGATTCCATAAAGACAAGCTGGTACACAAATTTGTATTTCTTGGATCTATATCATTTCCTTTGAAGGTTAAAAAATATTCAGATTCTGATAAACTAAAGCTGTGTTTCTGGACGCTCATGAGTTTCTCACTGCGTTGTTTGGACAAATTCAAAGTTTGGCACCAACAATGCGAAGCATTGCTTCAACCTGGGCACTACCTACAGGTGCCCAGTGCAGGAGCTCATGGTCTTCAACATGGACCAGACCAGGACCTGCCAGAGGTATGGGCTTATTGCAAACACTCTAAAGTATCATGTACTTCATATATACTTCATATACTTCATCTACTTCATATACTCCATGTACTGTATTAATGTTTGTCAGGTGTGGAGAGGGCTCAAATCAAACAGAATTTTAACAATCTCTCTGAACATGCGGCAAGGTGCAACAACTGAGGACCTCCTGAAGGATTATTTGAAAGTAAGATTTCCTTTGGTATTTATCTTGCCAAGTAACTTTACTTGGGTATTTGAAGTACTGTATTTTTATTTAATAATCACATTATATTTGACTTTGACATGCCACAGAGCTGGTGGATGGCAAATGTCCTCCCTACAAACGTGCTTTTCAACACTGCCCAAGTAAGTGGAATAAATGTTCATTTTGTCCATATGCAGTTCTGATTCTCCACCTGAAAAGGTACACGCCCACATACCAGCTGCAGAAAGTCCACATCAACAGAGACCTTGTGGTGTCATTAAAAAACCTAAAGTCAATTGTCCAAAGTTGTAGTGAAGGAACTTTTTCATAGTAACCTGCCATTTGTGCTTTATACAGGATTCTGGCTGTCACAGTCTGGTTGGCATCATTTCCCACCTTGGAAACACAGCCGACTATGGTGAGAAAATTATTTAATACTCATCATAAGTAAAATGAAACTTGAACTTCATCTTTACTGTGTGTCTGCTTCTATACGACACTACGTGTTTGATGGGCAAGACCTGGCCGACAGTCCCCTTGAGCACACAATTGGTGGCTGTCCAATAATGACTTCCACGTGGAGAAGGGCACTGGGAGAGACATGGGCAGGAGCAGACAGAACAGATCATATATCCTCTTCTAGCAGAGGGTGGTCTGTGACTAGAGCTCTAAAGGGCGTCAGGCCTTTAGAGGGTTATGCTAACTAGAACATGTTTACAGGCAAAAACAAAGGCCAAAAAGACAAAACATGCACAGCTTACCGTTTAGAGGCACTACGGAAGAAAACATCAATTTATATCCACATTAGCAGTGGCGCCGCCAGGCGTACGGCACTAGGCGTACCTTGGAGAGATTTTTTTTTTTTTTTTTTTTAATTCCTGTCTGGCACTTTTGCAAGACAACATTAAGCAAATAAAAACACATTTTTATAGAAATTGAATGTTTTAATATAAATAGAATGTGTGAGATGGAGAGCCCAAGCGAACTGGGTCCGATCAGACTGGAAGTGCGATAAGCACCAAGTTCACAGCCCTACAGCACACTCCTCACGCCCCCCCACAAAAATGATACATCCAACATTCCATCGCAGCAGGTCACCTCCTCAGTATACAGTACACACAACGAAGTTTGAGTCCTCTTTACTGAAATAGTGGTATTGCTCGAATTCAACGATATGTTTGGCTGGAAAGACGTAATTAAAGTGTTGCAAATGCGATATTAAACTGTAGCC
This sequence comes from Paratrypauchen microcephalus, assembly GCA_036785185.1. NCBI lineage: Eukaryota > Metazoa > Chordata > Actinopteri > Gobiiformes > Gobiidae > Paratrypauchen > Paratrypauchen microcephalus. The sequence goes on from JAVJIX010000030.1 coordinate 4,771,931, forward strand.
TGCGACATCCATGGACTAGCAGACAACGGATCAAACATAAGGTAAGCCGGCTTTTACTTTATTTGCCCGCAGATGGCACTGCTGGTTCCAGACAATTACAAGATATAAATTTGATGTCATGTCGAGCCGTTTCCACTGCCTCTGCCGAGCGCTCGTTCAGCACACTGAGACGCCTAAAAACTTACCTGCGAAACACCATGGTATAGTGAAGCGATCATGAGACAGTTTGACGCATCTGGTAAAAGTCGACTAAATTTCAAATAGATTGCTCTACAAGTTACAGTTGCGCCTTCAACTGCGCTCCCGGAGAGAGAGGGAAGGGGGGGTATGCGCTCTTTGCTGTGCTTACGGATGTGTGGCCCATGTGTGCACGAATGTTCATTCATTCATTCATTCATCTTCTTCCGCTTTTTCTTTTTTTTTTCTGGGTCGCAGGGGCAGCAGTCCAAGCAGTGTTCTGCTGCCCAGAACACAATGCACCAGCCCCCATGAATCCTCCCGCGGGTGGTGGGTCCACAGGAGGACGGCTCACGTCACAACAGCCTTGATGTATCTTCTGCCATGGGGGCTACCAGTGTCCACAGACACTGGGGGCGAGGTGGGGTTAAGTGTCTTGTCCAAGGACACAACGGCAGCGCTCATCTGTAGGAGCTGGGATCATATGCGGTCAACCCGTCAAGAGCGGGATTCGAACCGCCAACCCCTGGATCACGAGACATATGCCAACTGAGCTACTGCCGCCCCCGTGCACGAATGTGAGTTTTAAAATATGTTCCAATATTTATTGTTCATGTGTTGTTCACATATGAAAAAAAACTCACGTTAACTAATAAAAACATTGCTAAAAGAAGAAATTCAATTTCAGAGCTGACGAAGCCTCTCGGATGAGCGGCAAAACGTTTTCGACCAAACAAACTTTGTCCAGTTGACAAATTGAATTTCTTCTTTTATCATGGATTCTACCTGGATGACTGAGGGACTCAGGGATAAAAAACATAGTTTTTATTTTAATTAATTACTTTGTTTACATGGAAAAAGGAAGAAAGACATAATACAAATATGTGAATGACAAATCAGGGTCTTAAATGTATTATTATTTATTTATTTATTCTTATTGACACTGCATGACCTCACGTCACTGTTTCCCCTCTGCTCTCCACTTGACGGCAAACGTGGCAGCATACTGTGTACTGTCTGCTCAGGCCTTCAGTCAGACATTCTTCACTCTTATGACGTAGGAGGCGACCAAGCAAATGTACGCTTTGTGCGCTTTGAGTGTCTAACTCGCATGTCTGAACCAGCTTCAAGCTGGTTCAGACATGCGAGTTAGCTGGTACATACATTTTTAAGCGTCACATTGGCTGCAGGAGGTGCAGTTTGACACTTTGTATGTGCACACGGCTTTAAACTCCAGTCCACCCCAGTAGCTCTAAGCAGCACTGACTGAACTGTTTGTTTCTATGAAGTCATTGCCTGGAACGTTTCTCAGTATGACTAGAAAAAAGGCATTCTGACTGAGCCTGGTTGCCTCTCCACAGATCTGACCTGAAACTTTGCCTGGTTTAGTCTCCATGAAGATAGAAAGGTTTTAACATCTTCATGGAGAAATACAGGTGACGGACCCACTACCCGATAAGTATCCCAGCGTTTATCAATGCAACTGTGACCATTTAAATACCATCAATAAAATATACAACAAACTCTACATATATGGGATCCAATCTCGCCTTGTAAGCTGCTTGAGTGGATTTTCTTCATATTCTCCATCTTCACTTCAAATGGTCGGCTTAGTTGCGCCACTTCTATCTTTATACACAAAAACAACAAGAGCTTAAGAGACTAATGCGTGTAGAACGAAGTGGAGCTGCCAGTCTGGTGAGCTTTGATACTGCACTGTTTCAAATCAGAAATTGTCATTTCTGAGTTTACAGAGGTACCCATGTATTAATACGCCTGGGTCCTAGAGGAATTAACAATGCTCGTGATGAAGGCCAAAATGGAGCTTTGATTAATAGTTTGGATAGCGCCAGGCCCAGATGGAGAGAGCATCTTTCTAATCTTTGGGTGTGATATGGCATTGTCTTCGCTGGTGTGCGCAGAATAAGAAATCGGTCTGGATTGTCCAGTCTTTGAGATAAATTGTTTCTTGTGAAGTAGTGAGAGCTCAGATTGGAATCAGACCTACTTTATAAAAATGATCAGGGCACGTAATAAAGATATACTCAGAGCTTTAATCTATCATATAACGTGATAAAAACTGGAGTCTCAATTTTAGGTGGTTATTAATACACTGTATAAAGGAAATGTCTGAGAATGGGTTGACCCCTGCTGTGTTCAAGAGTAAATAGACTTATATTTATCCATCAGGGAAATGTTTGGACACAACAGACCAAAAAGACTATAACAATGAGCAAATAATGAAAAAACTCCACTTATAACACAGTAGTACAGTAATAATAATAATAATAATAATCATTATATATATATATATATATATATATATATATATATATATATATATATATATATATATATATATATATATATATATATATATATATATATATATCTGGTGAAGTGGAGCAGACTGAGGGTGTGGTGTGTTTAGTAAATTGCCAATATTGTAAAAATAAATATCAAACTAGTCCATTGAAAAAAAAAAAAAACATGTAACATGCTCAAGGCTTCTTTTATTTGAAAATATAAGGATGATAAATGGTAAACATTCATTGCATGTTCATGTGCCATGCAAGATGTTCATGTGCTATCCGGATACCTCCCACAGCAGAGCACAGCTCCTTGCCCGCTTCCTTTACTGACTTAGCAGTGCTCCATAGTTTGGTCTGATCTGTATCTGTACAAAAGCTGCTGTTTACAGCGTTGTCCTAAACTGTGTTTTCTTATCTTGTCTGTGATCGTAATGCTGCGATGTTGGATTTCTTCACATTCTCGTACCCTTTCTATCATCAGCTTCATTTAATTTTGTAACCAGATTAGTCCCATTGTGCCACTTTGTTTAGTTTATAAAGTTAGTCGCCAGTAGATAGGCTACCCTCAGAACCTTAGAAAACTGCATGGAGCCGTGCAGCAGCCGGATTCCGATATTCATCGACAGCTCAAGATTGTGACAGTGGAACAGAGCAGACACACGCCTCGTATGTGCTCCTCTTTTGGCAGCAGCAGTCAGTAGAGGCTCAAGAGGCATATGGTGCACATGAGCACTGCTTTTTTTTTTTTTTTTAATTCTCAGCAGATGTTTCATTTATCCAAGTTGGAAGTAGTATTAACAACTTATTTACCTTTAAGTTAAATTACATAAATTAATAAATGTGTGTAATTTAACTTAAATTAATATAATAATGAATAAAAAGGCCACTCATTTTTGTTTATTTTTTTTATTATAATAGAACAAAATACATAAATAGATCATATAACAGACTTGACTGGATAATAATCAAACAAGGTACAAATGAAAGAAATTCTCACAACACTATAGTGAACTATTTATTTGAGTTTCATCAGAAATTTTACCTACTCAGGTCAGTTTACACAACACCTCTCTCAACAACACATTAGTTCCATTGAACATGGACATTTTCATGACAGACTATACGACACATGAGGGGCAGAGTTTCATTGTGTGTATTGCAGATGTACGTCTCACACTTGATGCATGTATATTGCGTCTTCCTGGCCATCTGGGGTCCACACACTTCACAGCACTTCTTTTTGTTGTCAGCCACAACCTATGAGAAATGATTATCAGTAACAGTCCTCTTCCACAGAAACATGAAATATTATACTGCATCAGTAGTATAAACAGTTACCGCAGGCTTTCCAGATGATGGCCCTGTAATTTGACATGAAGTGACACCATAGTCTTCCTCCCAAATCCTCCTCACAATGATTCTTGAAAGACGCTGTTGTCTTCCAATTTGAGGTCTCTCCAGCATTTTCCCCAATTCCTCAAGATAGAGACGCCTCTTCTGCAGCATTCCCCTATTCCAGTATGGGCGCAGTGACATCCAAATGACAAAGGCGGAGATATCCATCATGTCAAAAAATATCACCAAAGGACATCGTTGGGTCCTCCTTTTGCAGCTGCAAGTAGTCACCAGCGTATCAAGGCTGTCCACCCTTCCTTTTGTGACATTATAGTCCACGACCATTTCGGGCTTCAAATGCTCCTGGCCACAGATTCTCCCATCCCTGTGCAAGTGTCCTCATGAGCACCACATTTTTTCCTTTCTTTGGTACATACGATACCAGGGTTATGTCAGACGTGTACGCAAATTTTGATGACTGGACAGGCCTGTCCTCCAGTTTCAGCAGCTGGGGAGGGAGCTCAGCCTTGTGTTTGCGTAGTGTTCCCAAAATAGTCAGCTTCTGCTTTAGCAGCTCCTGCCCCAGCTTGGGTGATGTGAAAAAAATTGTCACATTTGATGTTGTGTCCAGAAAGTCCCTGAGCCATATCGAGGGCCACTCTCATGCCTTGATTTTTCTCAGGGGCTCCTCCCCTGCATTTCCCTGTGTAGACCTGCAAGTTCCATGTGTAAGATAAAGCTGTAACACAGGCAACCCAAATCTTAATACCATACTGACAGGCTTAGATGGCATATACTGCCGAAATGGGCAGCGGCCCTGAAATGGCATCAGCTGCTCATCAATGGTGACATTGGGCCCAGGGTTGTAAAACAGGGGGAGATAGGCCACCCACTTGTCCCACACTGTCCTGATGGCAACTAGCTTGTCTCCCTGCTGTTGAGCTGGGCTGTCATCACGGACATCAACACGGATGTAGTGATGGGCGGATCGATACCAAAGTATCGATATATCGATCCTGATGGGGTATTGAATATGCATCGATCCTGGTACTAAAATACCGATACCAAGTCATATTTTCTTACTGACTTAACTTTCAGTTTATTTAGTTCAAATTCATATGTGTTTTGTTCATTATTCAACCATTGCCACTTGTCAGGCACTACTTTTCCTTCCGCGTTCTCACCAAACGTGGGGTAGTATGTCATCTCGCGATAGACTCACTGCTGTGAGATTTCAGTCAAAGCGCCGCGGGGCTGCGGGAGCCATGGGAGCCATGGGAGACCGCAAGCAAAGTGTGGTGTGGAGTTACTTCCACACCGTGGACGACAATGTTGCGAAGTGCAGTGTGTGCCAAAAAATGATCCGCTATTGTGGCAATACCACAAATTTTAAATAAACACTTGATCATAAATCATAAACCTCAGCATGATGAAATGCTACTGACCAAACAACGACAGGAGGCTAGTCAGGCAGCTCCCTCCAGCACAGCAGCAACAGCAGTACGACAGAGGTCAGCTGCCGAGGCGTTTGAGAGAGGGAGAATCCAGGTAACCATCAAGCATGTAGAAGACTAAGAGTAGTGTATGTGAGAGGAGAATGTATGTATGTGAGAGTGAGAATAGTGATACTTCATTTGTTGTCTTTTTTCATAGGCTGCAAGTGCCCAACTTAAAATAGATTTATTTTATTTATTTATTTATTTATTTATTTGATTGGGACAATGCACATTAATGAATATAAGTATAAAACAAATGTAAATATGCCACATTTTAGCTACAAAGCTAGTTTTCATCCGCAGTCCCTCGGCAGGCAAATACATAAAAATACAACGTGCAATACAAGCAGCACAAACAAAAGTCTAGTGGTCACATTTGATGTCTGCATTGCTATTTTCATTTCATCAAAGATTTTTTTTTCAGATATCTGGTGTTAGAATGTGTGGAGCTAAGCCCCCTGGTGGAGCTTTGCGAAGCCAAGGTATCTAGTTAGAGCCAGGTTAGTGTTTTTCTGTAGTATTAAAAAATGTATGAAAGTATCGGTATTGGTATCGATATCGATATCGCGATTCTAACACTGGTATTACTTGGTATCGTATCGAAACAAAAATAACTGGTATCGCCCATCCCTACACGGATGGTCCTGGAAATTATTTTAAAAGTTCTCAGAGACATTGTTGACCGGAAAAGTTCTATGCCAATTTCTTCATTCCACAGGGATTCTGCGGCCTCTCCTTTACACCAGAAGATACACGGCAAGGATAAGAACCCCAAAGAAGGCATCTAAATCAGTTTCATCCAAAACCTTCCAATTCTCTCCAAAAACTCCTTCCTTTTATATTGGTGCAGTCCAGGATGATGTTCTTAATATGGGGTGGCATGATAAAAGGAGAAATTGAATTTGTCAACTGGACAAAGTTTGTTTGGTCAAAGGAGGAGCTCACTACACTGAAATATTTCAGTGTAGTGAGCTCCTCCCTGCAGCTAGATATAGCAGTCTCGAACCAGCACTAGAACCAAAACTGACGAAGCCTCTCGGATGAGCGGCGAAACGTTTTTGACCGAACAAACTTTGTCCAGTTGACAAATTCAATTTCTCCTTTTATTATGGATTCTACTTGGACGACTGAGGGACTCTTCACGCATGGGGTGGCATGAAAATATCAAGAAAGGATCTGCTGTCATCTACTTGTGTGCCTGCCAAGCATGGAGGCCCTGGCACTTTCCGTATCATGTTGGCAGCCATGTGAGGGGGGCTTCTGTCTTGAAGTGGAACACCATTGAATTTTTTAGGGATGCACAATATATCGGCATTAACATCGGTATCGGCCGATATTGCCCAATTTCTTTGTGTTTTTTTTTTTTTTTTTAACATATCGGTATCGGCCCGATGTGTAAAAATGACCGATATTTGTCAGTACAGTAATCCCTCGAATTAACGTTTTTTTCACATTTCTCTCTCGTTTAAACACTCAAACTTTCATAGATTTTCAACAAAATGTATTAATAGTGAAGCGGGAGGGCACGGCTCCGGGAGTCCTGCTGGATGAGCAGGGGGCGCGGAGACATGAGTCACTGGATCCGCAGGAAGCACCGCACTCATCCAACGGCATTGCCACGTCTTGGGACGCGATGCGCACCAACCTCCTGGAGAAGTGTGCGCATGAACACGTGCACCCACTCATCGTGCTCAAATCCGTGACTGACCGCGCGTCCCACCCGGGGCTGCGAGCATGAGACCCGTGTCCGAGCCACGATGCGAACACGCACATCAAACCTCAACATGAACTAACACAAGAACCGCACAAAACCAGGCAACGAGCCGCACACTGTGGTTTAATCCTGGTTTAGACCTGCTCTAGTCCTGGTTTAGTCCAGGTCTAGACCTGGTCCAGTCCTGGTCCAGTCCTGGTTTAGTCCGTGTTTAGTCCTGGTCTAGTCCCGGTCTGGTCCTGGTCTAGTTTCAGTCTGGCCCCAGCCCCCCACCCCACGTCCCCGATCTATAACATCAATCGGCAAAGGTCCCTTAGCCAATCAGGACGCAGAACACAATGTTACACTATTAAAAAAAAAAAAAGTTACACTTTAACAAAATAAAAAAATAAAAAAATCATGAGTCAAAACACATTTTGAAAATAAAAGAAGACATTCAAAAATTCATTTTGCATGATTTTCAGTCTGTATAAAATGTTATCTCAGAAAAAAGAAAAAAAAAAAAGAGCCGGTGTCCATACATTGTCCCATCCTATGACTCGCTGCTCACCGGCTTGCCTCTCACAAGCTGGTCCGGGGACTGGCTGCTGGCAGGCTGGTCTTATGGCTGAGGTTGTTTGCGTTTTGCTGGCTGCTCATGGCTTGCTCCCGGTCCTGGCTCCGCTGGCTGATCCTCACCCTCCTCCTCCTCTTCAAACTCACTCTCTGACCCAGAATTTTCACAAATATGATCTTTATTCTCTGAGACATCTTCCTCAGCTGCACCATCAAAACACTTTGTCTCTTCCAGGATCAGTTCCAACACAGTCTGAACAGAGAATCTCTTCGCCATCATAATCAGTTGTAATTTGGATCACACAGACAGAGATATTTATAGGGTCCCCTAGATTCATTCCCACAAGGCAGAGGGTAAGATGTGGGTGCAGATAGTGTTGGGTTCTCCAATTTTGTAACAATGTTGCAACCTTGTGCGGGAACAACAGAAGAGGCTCCCACCAAGGGCCCAGTGGACCCGAAGATCCTCTATGTAATATTAAATGTGAAGGGGCTGGAAGCAAGGGGTCGTCAATTATTTTTTTCTCTGATTCATGTTCCTCACTCAAAATGAGCCAAGGCCAATTAATCGCAGGGTGAAAAAATAATCCTTTGTATCATTTTTCTGAAGCTAAACTAAAAACTGAACATCGGTTCCACAGGTCCGAAGACCTTAGAAAGACCTTACAATTCATGTCTGTGCACAAAGCAGTAACATCAGAAACATTTATATGACTATAAACACATTCCATAATCCACGAGACATCCACCTGTGTGGGAACAAATGCAGTGGACACCCGTGAGATGAGAATGTGCGCGGTCAGCAGTAGCAGGAATGGAAACTCATACCTCAGGTGAGTCCGTTGTAGTGGACTGCCAGGACAGGTAGGTGTGACCAGGGGTGCATGAGATAGACGCTGGTCTGCTGTGTAATGAGAGGCAATTGAACCAAGGACCGCAGAGAAAATAAAAAAAGGTTTAAGTGTGCGTCCATGCATGGGCTTACAGGGGGGTGCATGTACAAGTACATCCTGACCTGGACATGCCCCCTCTTTAATGCAAGTGCTAATCCTAAGATCAGGGGCAGGATGGGGTTCTGGGTTTGCTCAAATACATGATGAAAAAAGTTTAATGCCATACCGTGGAACATTTTAGGTAAACATAAAATCAATGCAGAGAAATAGGTGACACATCCCTCACCAGACAACCTACATAGTGCACCTATAATATAGAAGAAGTATAATAAATATAATATAATATAGAAGAAGTGGGATATGGAAATACAGAGCAGAGATGGAGGGTGCACTGACATGGCATTAGATTGTCAGTTACATAAAGGGCAAGTTGTTGTACAGCTGTATTGTGCATGATATGAATGTTGCCAGATTACAATTTTGTTTAGTCATGATTCATCCATCCATTCAATTCCATTCCTTCAAGGTATATCTGGTTTGAAGAGGCAAATCAAATCATCAGCTTCCTCTGAAAATTCACACTTTATTGCAAGTGGTTAATGCATCTGTCGCATTGCTAAAGCTGACCAATAGGAGAGGTGGGCGGTGGGGGCAAGAGTCTTTATTTCAGCACAGAGCTGCCTTCAGGAGAAAATTGTGGTCACAGTACGTTGATTTAAAAAAAAAAAATCATCTCAGGATTGAGATCATGATTCGATTTTTATCACCATGTTGCCCAGCCCTATAGCGCTATATAGTTTCCCATAGAATCAACTGAATATTTTCTTCATTGGTTGAGTGTTTGTCCACTGATCCAAAGGTTGGTGGTTCGAATCCCACTCCCACAGATGAATACTGCCACTTGTGTCTTTGGGCAAGACACTTAAACCACTTCGCCCCCAGTGTCTGTGTACACTGGTGTTTGGATGTGTGTATGAATGGGTGAGTGGTTCCTTGATGTAAAGCGCTTTGTGTGCTATATAAAGTTTTGACCATTTACCATGACCATTTACAGCTGCCACAAAGGGTTTTAACCACTATACAGTGGTACCTCACCTTACGAAATTAATTCGTTCCAGAAGTGGTTTCGTAACGTGAAAAATTCGTAAGTTGAGTAGCTATTTCAATGGAAAAAGCCTGATTCGTTCCAAGCCCGATCCAAGTTTTTTTTTTTTTTTATAGTGTAACTTTTTTTATAGTGTAACATTGTGTTCTGCGTCCTGCGTCCTTTTCTCACATTTGTCTCTCGTTTAAACACTCAAACTTTCATAGATTTTCAACAAAATTAGTGAAGTGTGGGGGGAAGGGGGAGGGGGGAGAAAACTGCGCTCTGACACGTGTGATAGCGCACATGACCCTGCGCGGAGCTGACAGCATGTCTAGACCAAGGTCTAAACCTGGACTGGACCAGGACTAAACCAGGACTAAACCAGGACTAAACCAGGACTAAACCAGGACTAGACCAGGACTAGACCAGGTGGATTAAAGCGCCGCGCGTGGGTCTATTTCCTGGTTTCGTTTCGAGTCACAGCTGAGGCGAGCCGCTGCTCTAGACCTGCCCGCGTAAGGTGCTCACAGAGCGGCCTGGATAGAACCGTGAGGTCGGCCTCTTCAAGACCTCCAGGCTGGTGACCGGGACAATCCCCGGACCCATGCCCGCTTAGGGAGCTCTTAAGGCGGGCTGGCAGTGTCCCCCTGGGTCCCTGGATGTCTGGGGCTCCGTGCCTGGAGGGGCCCTGGAGAGCAGGTCTAGACCGCGGCTCTTGCATGTGAGCAGCGGCTCGCCTCTTACCTGGCCAGCCAAATGATATCTCTCTGTATTTCCTATACAGCGCGATACCATTTGGACACCCTCCATCCACCCTTGCTCCTCCGGTTAACAACGGACTCCACGATTCTGATTCGTTCAAAGATGGTGACGTCAGTGCACCCGCCTTTGCCCGCAAAGTCACTCTTAGGCAGCGGAAGTTCCTCCTCAGTTTTGAATCAAGATGGCGCAATCTCTGATTGGTTCACTTAGCTGTCTGTCTACGCGCAACTGCAGCGCATTTTGGGACCAAGCGTTACCAGACTCACTCGCTGGTTCAGCGATGAGTCATGGATTCTTCCAGGCAAGCTCGCCTCAGCTGTGACTCGAAACAAAACCAGGAAATAGACCCACGCGCGGCGCTTTAATCCACCTGGTCTAGTCCAGGTCTAGTCCAGGTTTAGTCCAGGTTTAATCCTGATTTAGTCCAGGTCTAGACCTGCTGGCAGCGCCGGGTCAGCTGTCACACATGCCGCTATCACACACGTGTCAGAGCGCAGTTTTCTCCCCCCTCCCCCTTCCCCCTACACTTCACTATTAATAATTTTGTTGAAAATCTATGAAAGTTTGAGTGTTTAAATGAGAGACAAATGTGAGAAAAGTTTAAATCCAGGGTGAGAAAAGCGTATAATGTGTGTGGCTGAGCGCGCATTATTTAAATTTTTGAGATTTCGCGTTTCGTAACTTGAATTTTCTTTCGTATCTAGAGACCAAAATTTACCGTGAAGGCGTTTCGTAACTTGAAATTTTCGTTTGTTGGGTCATTCGTAAGGTGAGGTACCACTGTACTATACTGTTGTATTTTGGTTTGTGCAATGTTTGAATATTAAAAGTATTTTTAGTGAAGTAAGAAATGCAGGCAGACATCCTCCCTATGACACAATCCTGTTCCATTACTTTGATAAAGATTACACTGGGCTTTCTTCATATTAACTTCTCATTTCTGATTAGCTTTGACTTCATACTTTTATCTTGTGGCATTGACCTTTTAACCAAAACTTTATTTCACTTTCATTTTTCATTTTCATTATCCCCTGAGCTGACCTATTCCCAGTGTTTTCTTACATCTCCACCATCTGGATGTAAATCTTGCGCTGTGTTTATCTCTTTATGCAATCTTTTGGATAATCCTTCTGATAACGTCACATAAAGGCAGCTGACATTTGTGCAGGTCCAGGAACAAAAGGGGCTGCCAGATTTGTCTTGTTCATGAAGATACACATTCAAACCAGTAAAAGAAACTGTGACAATATTTGTGACCGACCGCGGCCAAATAGGACACAAGTGATCCCGGAGGCATTTTGAGTTATTACAGATTACAGATTCTGAAAGTATAGATTCTAAGCTTTCCAATGATGCCTTACACATGAAAATCTGACAATATTTGAAGAAGCTGTCGCTATTTGAAAGCATGCTCATGGGATTTTGCTAAGGGGTGAAATCAGCTCCTAACGTTTTCTCACTGTAGCCCCTACTTGCTTAATATTTGGATGACATTAAGCTAAGCCCTCCCCATCACTGATTATCTGTGGTGTGGAGTTTCAGGGCAGGTCAGAATTAGTGCAGAATTATACTTTGTTAAAATGGAAATGCTTTTATAACAAAAAGTCCATATAATCATTCAATAATTAAGTTAAATTAAAAATCACCTGTATTGTCAATTTAATACAATACAAAATAGTATAGGACACCACACACATGCACGCACACACACACACACACACACGCAAACATGCACGCACACACACACACACACACACACACACACACACACGCAAGCATGCACACGCACACACACACACACACACACACACACACACACAGTCTTGGTTTAGTCCTGTTTTAGTCCTGGTTTAGTCCTGCTTTATTCCTGGTTTAGTCATGTTTTAGTCCTGTTTTACTCCCGGTTTAGTCCCGGTTTAGTCCTGGTTTAGTCCTGTTTTATTCCTGGTTTATTCCTGGTTTAGTCACGGTTTAGTACCGTTTTAGTCCAGTTTTAGTTCTATGTGTTTAACCGAATTTAACCAGGACCGTGCGGCTGGTTTAGTCCCTCTTTAGTCCTGCTTTAGTCCCGGTTTTAGCCCTGGTTTAGTCCTGGTTTAGTCCTGGTTTAGTCCTGGCTTAGTCCTTCTTTAGTCCTGCTTTAGTCCTGGTTTAGTCCTGGTTTAGTCTTGTACACACATGCACATACACACACATACACACACGCTAATGTTGACACAAGGCCGCTGCTTTCACCTAATATCTCCATTTGATGCAGAAATAATATGATAATATGACTCACCCCGTGTTGCTGTGTTTTGGGATAATCCGCCTATCTCCATGTGTATACGCGTATTGTGTATACCCGCGGCTTTCGGAGCTAAATGCACTCTGTACACGCGCTCCGGAGAAATGGACGTGTCCCGAACCTGTCCCGAAGGTCTCCCGAACGTATCATGTGTCCAAGTAGAAGTTAAAAGTTCATTTTCCTGTTCTTTTTGTCCTGCAGTGCCGCGTCCATCTTCATGAGCTCCTCACAGCTGATCCTCACAGGGGAAACCCTTTCGGCGCTTCTCGCAACGGGATTGGCTGGCGCACGAGCGTGGGAAAATATGTTGATTTATACACGCCCCGTTTCTTTCCGAAAAACAAGCCAATTTGAAATTTAAAAAAATGTTTTTAACGTCACTAATGCTGTTATCTGAAACATGGAGTGGGTTCATCATGATCTCAACTAGCATATTCTGCAAAAAAAAAACAAAAATCACAAATTTTGAAAAAAAAAAAAAAAAACACTAAAAACTCATTTATCTCAGATTCCCTAATCGCGAGTTGTGGGCTAAATTGCCGTGGTGGGACACACTTTTTAAGTTAAAGGTGCATTGTGCAACTTTTTTGGTGGAGGGTCTGTCACATGTTTTTCTGATGCTATTGCTTTGTCTGGAATGTTTACAGTATGGTACTAAACATTTCCATCTTCATGGAGACCAAACCAAGTTACTGTGAATTTACACTGACTGCAGGTGCAGTGGGGTTCGGTGAGTTTTACTGCGATTTGTATGCCCCACTGACTGCGGTCTCAGCAGCTGTGCAGTCGCAGCGGGCTGGTCGGGAGTTCACGCAATAGATTAGCATGTAAAAGAAACATTGTTGGTAAACAACAGCTGCATTTTGAATTACGACCACTTTCTTGCACCTTTGGATACCACTTTTCTTGTGTCTTTGAATACCGTGGCTATCTACAATGGGTAAGTACATTTGTGAAGTACCAAGACTGTGCAGGGATATTTTATACTGAAAATACACCCGATCTGTCAGTTCTGCATGTCTGATTTTCCTTTTTGTGATTTTTTTTTTGTTTTGTTTTCATGTGAGACCATGATTATGTCTGGCAAAGATAGACTTTTTGTGGATGGTTTCCGCAGACCCACATCCCACCTGCACCGAAGTCATTGTGACAGGGTGCAACTGATTTTAAGGACTTCCTAAGTCTTGTGGGACCCGCTCGTGTCTTGAACCGCGCTGTAGTCAATGTACACCGGACATTACAGGTCAGATCTGTGGAGAGGCAACCCGCTTACAGTCTGAATGCTTTTTCTAGGTATTTTATTTTTGAGCTATAAAACCACCTATAATTGAATAAAGCTGTTTAATGTCATACTGTGGAACACGTATGACAATGCATTGAAATACCCATAGAAACAAGCAGGTGACCAACTCCCAACCAAAAAGTTACCCACTGCACCTTTAAAGAACATTATGCATTATGTGTATTTGTTATTGACCTTTAAACATGCATTGTCTATGGAATATTTTATTGTCTTTGCAAAGAACACAGTTATTTAACAACCAGCATGCTAACCACTAAATGTTTCATAGTCAACATGTTTTGATAAATCTGCTACTGAGTTGAAAGATGTTGCATAATAAATATTCAAAAAAAAAAAAGTTTAATCTAAAAAAACTCAAACCTGCAAGAATGAAGCAATAAAATGATTTCACACGAGAAAAGTTATAGCTTGGTTGAAAGCAAAAACTTTGATTTGCATTTAATTCTGAAACACCAAACCTGCACTGAATTACAACTAGACCTAAAACTTTTGAATTGTTTACTTCAACCATGGAAAATGGTCCTGTCTTTTAACAATGCGACTAGCTTAGCTTTACTCTATTCAGGGTATTGGAAAAGATTCACATACCGATTGATGTTGACCCCTGTGTTTTTATTACTTTTTAAATAAATTCTTCAACTAAATGCACTGCGAAAACTTTGCTGGAACGGAAATAAAAGGCTTGTTATAGCTATCCATTGGCACTTTGATGTGACAGTGTTTATGTTATGTTAATGTGAATGTAAATGTAAAGAGACAAGCTCCTAATACCTCATTAGGAACCACAGTTTTCCAACCCGGAAGTTAGCGGATTGGTTTCTTTTATTAAGTCGTTTTAGATCAGTTTTGCAATTGAAAATGTCCAAAATATAACAACTGATGCATAAGTGTCATAGATTAAAACTATGCAGCAGACACAAGCACAATATGACTTCTTTAACATCATAGACACTAGTATACTGCTTACATAGTTGAGATGTTAAGGGTTTGCAGTACTCTGAGTATTTTGAGGATTAGTGGACAGCAGCACTTATCCAGCCTCTCCTGTCGCCAGTATTGATGTAATGGCGCGTGTCCAAAAGTGTTTTACATCTTGTACACACTGTTAGTAAATCACATATCAAGAAAGCCCAGTGTTATTATAAGCCTGCCAGAACGAGAGGTCCAGGGATAGAGACTCATCAGTGGAGGGATAATCTAATTACTGCTGTGGACAGAGATGGATGGGGCGACATGGCGAAGTACACATCTATAACCATGTTTAATTTGGGCTCTGAAAAGCTGCACAAATAATTTAAGGCCTGCTAAGGAATCAGTATGAGTCTTTAAGTTATGAGAGCTGGCTAGCATAAGTCAGCGGGCAGCTTGTCCAGACGTACTGAGAGTCTGTCAGAGCCGAGAACGGGAGAAATGGATACGCATTTGCCTATACAGCCCCGAAAAACAAACAGGATTGGCATTTTGGATATATGAACCCTTAACGCGTGTAATGTGAGCAAGTAAAAAACATCACAGCATTTTCCAGTCAAATAGCATCTGGAAAATAGGTTAGGGTTTATTTATTCTGCTAATAGCAAAGCAAGCAGGCAAATCAATGTGGCAAATGCAATGCCAAGAAGACGTGTATATAGAAAAAGCTTTCACAAACACTGACCCTGGGAAAGCACTGGCTCCACAGATATGCATCACCAAATCAAAACCTGACAGTTAAAGGCCTCGCTGGTCCAATAATTGGATATTTAAAATGAATTGTAACCCACTGAGGTCATTTTAATCAATCCTTATAATTACAAATTACACATGGTGTTGAACGCCCGGGAGCTTTGTGACAGGGCTGCTCATGTGCTGCAGTGGTAATGGTTAGATCCCACCTTTCTGTTTTACTCAAACCAACTTGGTAAAAGGTAATTTACTGTGATTAATTTAAGGTCTTTATTATGTGAAAGTGACTCCTGTGTGCTTCATGCCATATTAAAATATTGCTATCTCATAAAAATCATACCTTTGTTTTCATTCACACATGTTTGAGTAACCCTTTATTATTACTCTGTCTACATCCCCAAAGCTCAAAATGCTCTGTTCCACATTGTGATGTCATGAAGCTGACACTGCTGCTCAAATGACACTTAAAGGTCCCATGGCATGAAATTTTCACTTTCTGAGGTTTTTGAACGTTAATGTGAGCTCCCCTACCCTGTTTAGCCCCCCCCATGGCTAAAAGTTGTCTAAACTGAGCATTTGCGGTCCTTTTCTGCGTTACACAAAACCAGTGTTCAAACGGGCGAGTTCGGACAAGGCACCTTATTGACGTCAGATCGGCAAATGCAGCTCCAGCCCCTCCCTCTGTCTCCGCTCAGCGTCCCTGTATATCCCGCCCATAGAGTTTGGACTGTGAATGCGCTACGCAATGCGAAATGCGTTTTTTTATTTGCCTGGAGGCACGTCCGAGTGTTTCTAGGCTCGGAAGTCCTTTATTTGAGCCTCTGGACCTTTGAACAGCAGTGGTTTAATTTTATTTTATGTGGAAATGTGTTTATTTTTCAATGGAACGCTTGAAATCTCTCCCCCCGTGCAAAAACAAGGAAATGGATCAGCTGAGAGTTAGAGCCGAGAGCGGAGACTTTGGCCACGCCCCCACCCTCTATTATTGGCCAGCTTTTTTCTCCTACTTTGCATTCAAGCAACAACTCCCATTATGACCTGTTCTGAGGGAGAAAAATTACTCTTTCTCATCGTATCTCTGTTTCTCATGCACTGAGTGTTGATTTTGAAGAAGGATTCATTTACAGTATTAGGGAACCATTAAGGAGCCATATAAAAGCATCAAGAGGTACCATGTCATGGGATCTTTAAAGGACACTGACACTGCTGCTTAGATGACACTATTTGAGCTTTGTTACGCTACACATTGTGTGTTTTACCTATCTGTAATATATACAAGTTTACTGTTTGCTACGGGTCTATCTGATGTTTTAGTCATTGTGTTTAATGTCCTGTTTATCTGATGTTTTATGTGCACTGTGGACCTAGGGGGTGCTGCAATTTCAAATCCTGTGTGTACAACCTGTACATATGGTTTTTGACAAAAGCTGACTTTGAACTGTAGTTTTCAAGTCAACAGCTATATTTTGTTTAATAAAGATTGGCTATTCCAGGGCTGTAATCATTAAAATGATTCTAGTGAGAGTGGATGGTGTTTTAAAAACACAGTGGAGCACTTCCTGTATTGCCACATGACATTACAAGATGGAACAGTTCTGTTTGAGAGAATAACTCTTAATATGCAGGGTTTGTGTGTAAACATGTGTGAATGAAACAAAGCAGAACTCCAGGTATCTTTGTGATGAGGAAACATTATAACATAGAAAATAGCGTAATATGGGCCCTTTGACATAGAAAATTCAAATTCGTTCTGATATAATTAGGTTGATTGAGTGTGTAAATAGATTTTACTCACTAGGCTGTTTTTTCTCATTGCATTTTGACTAGTTTGCAAGCTAAAAAAATGGCTTTGGCGCTGGATAGTACGCTCTAGAGGGATGGTCTGCTGTGACTGGCCATTAGAAGTGATGTACTTTAGGGACATAGTTAAAAATACGGTCAGGAAATGGGCTCTGGTTAATGTTTCTGCAAATGTCTTCACAACAGCCTCCAGGCCTTAAGACACTAATGATGAGGGGAAACCACTATTACTGGTTAAAAGCTTGATTTTTGTATTTTCTTCTCATTTCTCTAATATTAATAATTGACAGTGACGTCATACTGGGATTGTTGTACATGTATGTGTATGGTGGAATCAATCCAACAGTTACCATGGTGACACAATGGACACATGAGCAAACACAGCCAAAAAAGATTTCAGATTGTCTAAAAACCCAATACAAGCATTCATGGCTCTGTTTAGGAGTTTGATTTTCAACAAAAAGATGAGAACGAAGAGATGAGACGAACTGAAAAACTTGACAATCTTGTGACTGTAATTGTATTTGTTCTGAAGTAAAAGGTTAAAGGGACAGTGTGTAAGATTTTTACCCGTTAATTACAGAAATTGAAGATACCCATTCAAAAATACAGTGTTTTCCAAGCCTTTTCACTTCCATCATGAAATCAAAGCATTCTGTTGGACTTAGATACAGTGAACCCTCGTTTATCGCGGGGGTTAGGTTCCAGAAATAGCCCGCAATCAGTGAAATCCGCGAAGTAGGACAATTTTATATTTTACAATTATTATACATGTTTTAAGGCTGAAAACGCTTCACCAGACACATTATACACCTTTCTGAGACTGGTATTAACATTTTCTCACATTTTTCTCTTGTTTAAACACTCAAACTTTTGTAGATCTTCATCAAAATATATTAATAGTGGGGGGGGGGCACGTGACACGCGGACACGTGCGCGCTGACACGTGCACGCTGACACGTGCGCGTGGACACGTGTGTTTGTTTTGGTACCACATATTCATGCCATGTGCGAAAATCGAGTGGAAAGCGACCTGGATATCATTTTGGGCAAGACTCAAGCCAATGCTAACAGTGCCGAACCGCTAACAGACGCCTCTGAGCACCAATCCTCACCACAAGACCAGGTAAGACTAACCTGCACTCACAAGAGTTGGTTGCATTTCACCCCGGCTCCAAAGTCAGTCCGCACCGGAGTTCGGGGCATGGCTATCAATGCGTCGCCAATACTCCACAGCTCTCTAGGACGGGGTCGGGTTCGTGACGGGGAAGACCCACTGTCTCCTCTCTGCGCGCGAGTGTCCTCTCCCAGCGGCTCCTTTGAATGCGGCTCTCCCCGCTGCGGGCTCCCTCGGCCGCGCGGCGTCCGTCCATGTTGATTCTTGGCTCTTCCATTTGTCCGGCTCGCACTCAGTCTCTTCCATGGCAAGTAAACAAAGGCCACACCTCCTGTCACCCAGGCGCTCTCGTGAAGGAAATCAGAGACTCTGTCCCTACCACCCTGCCTCACCATCCCTGGTCTAGACCTGGTTTAGTCCTGGTTTAGACCTGGTTTAGTCCTGTTTTAGACCTGGTTTAGTCCTGGTCTAGTCTCTTAGCTAATCAGGGCGCAGGACACAATGTTATACTGTAAAAAAAAAGTTACACTATTGAAAAAAAAAAAAAAAAAATGGGAAAAAAAATCCGCGAAACAGCGAGGCCGCGAACAGTGAACCGCGATACAGCGAGGGTTCACTGTATACCTGCATAAAAGAGGGATCGTTCCCATATAGAGGCAGCCATTTTGATTACGAGAGCCGCAGAAGGACATTTGGGCTCCGCCTTCGCCTTCGCCAAGGCTCGTGGTTTTGGGTAAACAACGACAAGCATGTTGCCGGATCACACGTCGTAATGGATCTAACACGTGTTTTGGATTAAATTGTTTTACTGGATTTTATTCGCTGGATCCTTACGGACAGATTGAGACCAAGTTTATGGTGAAATATTGAGTTTGACCTGTGCAAGGCCTTCAAAGGTAAGCTAAGTAACAAACCTTGTTTTGTGCTTTTCCGTATAAAAGCCCCATGTGCTCGGGAAGTGATTGTTGTGCCGGGAAATGAATTGCATAGTCAAAAAGAGGAGACTGTAAGGTTTCATTTGATGTGTAGATTGTCATGGTACATGATCGGGAATGTGTGCTTTCATGCGAAAAGAAAAAAAAAACAGTGAACGGGACCGCGTTTTATTTATACAGTAGCGGCGCGCGGTTCGTGCGCGGGGGCTGTCCGCGTTACGGCGCGCCCGGATGACCCTCGAGGTCTGCCGTAGCTAAAACAGGAAGTGCAATAGCCACCATCCACCTATGCGCCACGAATCCTACACACTGTACCTTTAAATAAACTGAAAACTCTGGAGACAGCTTATAAGGCAAATGTATTTTACTGCAATGATGTTTTACTATCTTTTTAGTGTGTCTATGTTTATTTTTTCCTTTTTCTTTTCTTATTCTGGCACTCTAAAGTTCAATACGTGGCATTTATAAAACCCTGTCTCATATCATATAATATCAAAGTTGTTATATTTTGATCCAATTTTATTTCAGTAATAGTAGGTATAAATACAGCAGTACTGTTATTCTTCATTTTGGATAACAATTTATTTTTCTGACAATTTCCTCAGACTCTCCTGCTTCATTTTGCTTTAGTAATATTCTGGTTTAGACACGGTTAAGTCCTGATTAGTGTTTCTTGGAAATTTCTGAAAATTGCACAAGGCTTTCAATATGTTTTCCTCAATTCTCCACCCCACCATTTTCAAAACAGTTTCCCCAGTGCGGTGTAGACAGACAGAGCACATACTTCAATACTCCAATACTTGAATGTGAGAGTCTGGTCAGGGCTGCAAGTTCAGATGGGCCTGATAGACAAGAGGATTAACCAATCACAGACTTGCATGTTATCAAAACAATATGGCCTGTTTACACGAGAACACTTACGAGTAAAAACAACAAAATATTTTATCTGAAGTGCCTTTCGTTTAGATGGTGATGGGGTTTTGGGGCCTTAAAAACGCAAAAAAATAAAACCGCCCTCCAAAATGGAAAACTTGAATACATTCCGCCATAGCGTTTTTGTCTACAGTGCCCAACATGCAAAACTCTGGTCAAATCTGCTGACGTCGTGTACGAGTTTATGTCACATCGGTCCATATATCAGTGTACTTTGTTTGGCAGGACTCCCGGTCCACACCTTGTTGCGCCTTCATTGCTTTGTAGTCCAACGAGGTCTGACGCAATAGTTGAACTTCTTCGTCTGACCACACAATTTTTTTTTTGTTTTGCTACCGGTAGCCATGTTTTGTTTTGCTTTTCGCGGTGCAGTTGAGAAGAAGGAAGATTCTACGCATGCGCGCGGACATAGTGATAATGTATCACAGCACCTAGCTGCCTGGCATGCATACCCAATCGAATTCCACACACTTTTGCGTCACAGAAAACGCTTGTCTAAACACGAAATAAAAAGTGAAGACGCGACATCACTTTTGCGTCTTCTGTTCAGACCGTCATTATATAAACATACCCTGAAAGTCATCGCAGATTACAGCAGAATCAATGAACAAAGCAGTAAACTTTTATAACCTGATGGGAGAGAAATTTTGATTGTGTTATCAATTATAGATGATCAATGAGCTCCTTTGTTTCACTTACCTGACCAGCCAGTCCCTTCTACATTCTGTTTGAATCCAGAAGGGACTGGAATCAGACCATAGAGCGTGAAAAACCTCTGACCAAACGTAAGAAGTTCCAACCACAGCTAATTTGTAGCATGTGTCTCTCAAATGTGAAAGACATCGCCTGAAAATGTATCACTTCTTTTACCTGCATAAGTAATAGTTTGGTGCTTTGACTGTTGATTCTGAGAAAATACATACTATTTCTCAGTCTTTTATGTTGTTTTTTCTCCTTTTCTAAGCAGCCATGTTTGTTTTTTATGCAAACAGACCATGTGTCCCTCTGATTGGATAAACCACCTGTCAATCACACCCTCTGAAATCAAGGAGACGGGATACAGCTCCAGATCCACTTGTCTTTGTAAAGTTTCTGGCTGGTCAGGTAATCTTTTCATCACTGAAATAAACAAATCAGATTGAATGGCCATGTTTGAATTTGACTTAAAGTGCAACAGAGGGAGTGAAGACCAAACTGATATCGCCCTGTGTAAAAAATACAGAGAGAGAGATGATTGTGAACGTGTCAGGCGACCACCCTGTATGTTTGTTGACAGAAGTTAGTTTCAGATGAAGTGTCCTCTTGCGTCACGTACCGTTCTCATCAGTGGGAATAGGTTTTTCCATGCTTCTACAAGGCCCTCTCCTCTGCAGATTTATGGTGACGTCTGGAGGCTGAAGCTGACTGCTCCCTCTTCCTCCTCTGATCTATTTTCATTGGATCCTTCGCACACAGGAGGCCACTGACGAGACTTTACGTCAATAAAACACTCTTTGGTTGACACAGACACAGATCGAAGTTTTGAGGAAACTGACAAAACTTTCATTTCTTTACAAGGGCGAAGTCAGTCTTTAAAGAGGGCGTTGTCCAAGTTGTGATATTACTAAATTTGTGCTTAGATATCAAGATATTAAGAGATGAAGAGAAATCAAGATGGAGTGAATATGATTGACAGGAGTTAAAGAGCAGGACCATGCCTTAGCCCAGGCATGGGCAAACTACGGCCCGGGGGGCATATGCGGCCCGTTAAGCTTCTGAATCCGGCCCGCCAAACTTGAAGAAATTATATTAATAAAAATGTTTTAATTTCCCTGCAATTCTGGCGTTTTCCAATAGCTGGCGCACTAGATACATTGACCTTTGTTGAGGTGCAGCGTTTTGCTCCACGTTTGTGCTTTACTCTTTATCCCCTCAGCCCTCCTGTAAAGATGAGCGGAGCTAAGAAAAGAAAAGTGGACAGAGAATGTCCAGTGTTTAATAAGGAGCGCACAACTAAATATTTTTTCACCGAATATTTATCAGCTGCTGGATGCCTGATATGCCAAGAGACTGTAGCATTTTTAAAGAATATCAGCCATTACTTTGCCACAAAACATGCTAACTATGCTAGCAAGCACTCAACAAAAGAACGAAAGAACCTGAAGGAGAAGAGAACTTTCAGTGCTTTAAAACAGTGTTTCCCAACCTTTTTTGGCTTCTGTCCCCCCTGAGCCTTTTTGTCATACCTCGATTACCCCCTGACTCATACGTGTTGATAATTCTCCAAAAGTAGAACGTGACACAACAGATTATTAAATGAAAATCATTTTATTTCATCTTCTTAATTTAAAAAAAAATAATTCTCAGGCATTTTCTCTCTTTTCTTTAACTCAAATTTACTCAAATTAGAATTCAAAAATCAGTGTTGTATAGTAACGAAGTAATAATACTTCACTACTGTACTTAAGTACATTTTGGGAGACTTTGTACTTTACTTGAGTTTTTAAAAAAATGATTACTTTTACTTTTACTTCACTACATTTCCGAATTTAATTGCATACTTTTACTCCAATACATTTTCAATGTGCCGTTTAGTTACTCGTTACAAAAAAAACCTCTACTGACTGAAGGAAGTCAGGACGTATCTGGGCTTGTTCTCTACTTGCGCATGACAATCAGCCTACACCTGTTGGTTTCATGCAGCGAGTTTAATCAATCAGCATCCCTGATGGAAGAGGAGACAGCATCCACGTCAGCTACAAATGAAGGGGGACCTGACGAGCATGTGTGACATTGTTTCGGTTACACAAAGCGTATTTGACGATGTTGGAGCTAACGGGCTACCTAGCTTTTTCGGCTCAAGGGAAGGCATAGCTGTAGGCTAAGCGAATGAGAAAGGGCACACGAGTTCAAAAGGACAAAAAAAATAACATTAACATGTGCCTACTTTTAAAAATGTAAACAAGCGCTGTGTGTTTGTGCTTAGTAACAAAGCAAGGGTTAGCTTCAGACTGCCTTTGCTTGATACTTTTACTTGTACTTTTAATTACATTACTTGAGTACATTTATTTTTACATTACTTGTCATACTTAAGTACAAAAAGTTCCAGATACTTTAAGACTTTTACTCAAGTAATATTTCAGTCAGTGACTTCGACTTTTACCAAAGTCATTTTTGGGAGGGGTACCTATACTTTTACTTGAGTTTGATTTTCCAGTACTTTATACAACACTGTCAAAAATTCAAAAAAATCTCCCACTGCGCCTGGCAGCGACACTGCCGTGTACCCCCTGGAGTGTGCTCGCGTACCCCTGGTTGGGAAACACTGTAGTAACTGTTAGTAACAAAAAAAAGATCTATTTTATTAATTACATTTTTTGTGTTTTAAGAGTAATTTCAATAAATAGCTAAATACCGTGGAAGATGGACATTTGTGTAGCACTACAGACTTTGAGGGAACAAGTCGGCATTAGAGATTCCTAGATACATGCGTTTTTACTATTTTTTTATCAAAATTTGTGATTTTCATTTTTTTGCAGAATGTGCAAGTTGAGATCATGAAGAACCCACTCCATGTTTCAGATAACAGCATTGGCTGCTTAAAAAGCATACATTTTGTCTGTAAAACAGGGGTATTTTTTTGGTAAAAATCGAGGTGTGTCTAAATCCTACCGCTGCGGACCAATCACGTGACATTTGCACTCTTTTGTTTAGTTTTTACGCCTATCAGCTGTGCGCAACTCCTGAATATGTAGCTGCATTTCATAGGCTGCATTTGCATCCGTAACTTAAAAATCCTTAACTTTGACTGTAAATGCTACATAAGGAAATGCTGTAAACGCTCTCTTCGGGACATGGGACACAGAGCTCTTCGTAGCTCATGTACAGAATGCGATCGGATACTTTACTGGGGAAAAGAGGGCGAATTATGCGATCCACGGACGAGCCAAACAACAGGTAACTAAATGTCTGAACACATTTACTTTATAGACTTTAGGACATGTTTAAATACTAATTTAGCTTTCGTGTGGTGATCATATCGCGCTGTGCGGGTGCTCACTGCAGGACTCGTGTGGTGAGAACTCCTTTCACAATGCGGCTAAGCTAATGCTAACGCTAGCATTTAAACAATGCGACCAGTGCGAACAAGAAGAGTCTCTTTAGGTTAATTTCCACTCTATTTTTGTTTATATGAAAACCAAACGTTTTGCCATAGGCTATAGCGGTAGAGAAATACTTTACAGTGGTACCTCACCTTACGAAATTAATTCGTTCCAGAAGTGGTTTCGTGACGTGAATTTTTCGTAAGTTGAGTAGCTATTTCAATGGAAAAGGCCTGATCCGTTCCAAGGTTGTTGTTTTTTTATAGTGTAACTTTTTTTTTTTATAGTGTAACATTGTGTTCTGCTTCCTGATTGGCTAAGAGACTGTAGAGCCAGGACTGAACGTGGAATAAACCAGGTCTAGACCAGAACTGGACCTGGACTAAACCAGGACCGGACCAGGTCCAGACCCGGACCAAACCGGGACCAGACCAGGATTAAATCACCCCGTGCGGCTTTCCGCTGGCCTCGCGCGGCTCCTGCGCTCACCCGCACGTGCTCGGCCCCGAGGGGGAGGCACAGACCGGGCGCCGCGGCTCCATCCTGCGCCCGCGGCCTTGCGCCGTGTCGACGTCGCTTTTTGATCCTTCGATGTCGGCTCTTCCTATCATTGTGAAGCAGAATTCACCAAGCGTTGGATTGTTCACTCACTAAGGGAACGTGAGCTGGGTTTAGACCGTCGTGAGACAGGTGAGTTTTACCATACTGATGATGTGTTGTTGTGTCTCTGCTCCCCTCGTGCGTTCGGCGCTATATTGAGCCGTGCCCCCCCCCTCACGAGTCACTATCAACACATTCCATTGAAAATCTATGAAAGTTCGAGTGTTCAAACGAGAGAGAAATGCGAGAAAAGCCCAACTCCAGTCTGAGAAAAGCATAGAATGTGTGTGGTGAGGCATTTACAGCCCTAAAACATGTAGAACAATTGCAAAATACAAAGTTGTCCTACCTCGTGCACCTCTCCCACCGCGGGCCACCTCCGGAACCTAACCCCGTGTGTGTTGAAGTGTATTTACGTTTTGGGGCGTGCATCTGAGCGTGCATTAATTGAATTTTTGAGATTTCGCGTTTCGTAATTTAACTTGAAGGCGTTTCGTAACTTGGATTTTTCGTTTGTAGAGTCTTTTGTAAGGTGAGGTACCACTGTATATTGATTCAATTTGACCCATTTCGGTACTTTTGTAACTTTTTTGAGGGTTTGAATGGGTTTGAATGGAAGTTATTATGGATGCATTTGAACCTTAAATGTTTTCTTTTTGTAACTTTTTTGAATGAATTAGGCTGCAATGCCAATACTAATTGATTTCTTTAATAGAACTTTGAAAGTGCACTTTACTTTGTTTTTGGAATTAAAGCTAGCTTATTGACATTATTGAATTGTTATTAAAGTCCATTTTGATGTGACCAAAGGTTTATTTATAGATATATGGCATGTATTTATTAATTAATACTATAATTAATAGTATATTATATTACTGTGCTATATTATGTCTACATTGTATAACGCATTGTATAATACGTACAGTACAAAATCGACGTGTGCTCTCTCTCTCTCTCTCTCTCTCTCTCTCTCTCTCTATATATATATATATATATATATATATATATATATATATATATATATATATATATATATATATATATATATATATACATATATATACTATGCTATATTATGTGCAATACGAAATTCATTTGAGCAGTATTACCTCCTGTGAAATACTCCTTAAATACCTGTACCTTGGTATTTCATTACATATTTTATTACTTTTTAAAAATTATATTGGTTACTTTGCTATGCTATTAGTACTTCCTGACTATAAGTAAATTTTGTAGTAAACTTTGACTTAACATATTATCCTGTGTATTATTAAATTATTGAATGATTCTGACCTGGACAGACCACATTGACAGTCATGATGAGGGAGGGCTTAGCTTAATGTCATGCAAATGAGGCAAGGAAGGCTGAAGAGACGAAAACTTCGAGAGGGATTATCTGGAAACTAGAAAATGTGGTATGGCTGCATTCAAATAGAGACAACGTTTTTAAATATGGTCCGATTCTCACATGTAAGACATCATTGGAAAGCTTAGAACCTGTACTTTCAGAATCTGTGAATAACTCAAAACGCCTCTGTGACGACTTGGTATTGGTTTTCCTGCGGTTAGACACATTTTGTTGTAATGCTTTTGTTAATTTTTAATTGAAATAAAGCACATGTTTTCTACATATCCCATGTTATTTTTGCTCTTGTGAGGTGGATTACAAAAACACTAAATCCAGCTGCTCCTGATCCGGCCCTTCTGTCAAATTTTAGAACCCTTTGTGGCCCACGAGTCAAAAAGTTTGCCCACCCCTGCCGTAGCCTGTCCTCTCCAGCCAGCCACTACTTCTACTACTATTACTACTACTGCTACTGCGGCTGTGAGCCATTACGTCTTGGACATTATCAGCTGCACTATCAGCCATATCAAATCCAAAAGCAGTAAAGTTCATACAAAAACATATTTTTTTACAAAAATAGGTTTTCAACATTGTTGCAGGGCAAAAATGTGCGTATAGGCCTAATAGTCCAAATGTCACCATTACACTTCGTTGACTGTAGGCTTTGTTTTTTTGTGAGAGAAGCGCCGTCTCATGGTGATACCCTGAAATCACCTGAATGGGCGTGTTTAGAATTACAATAGGAGAGGGAGGGGGGAACATCCTTGGTTGGTGGCCCCATGGCATTCAGGTAGAATTGGAAAAAAATCAGTGGCTCCTACTGTACTACTCTAATTACACAAGACCTCATTTATACTAACCTGGTCCTATATTACACAGAATTGACTCTTGAGCTTTAAGGCATGTTATAATGTTGTTACCTCATCAAAAACATACCTGGAGTTGTATTTTGTTTCATTCATACATGCAATCCTTGAGTATTATTTGTCTACATCTCCAAAGCTCAAAAGGCTCTGTTCCACCTTGTGATGTCATGAAGCAGTAGTTTTACGGCTACTTTTTACCTTTTGTAGAGATGGGCAATTCCAAGGCTCAAATCATCCAAATGAATCTACTGAAGATCTATGGAGTTTAAAAAACACAGTGGAGCACATATCCAAGATTTTTGTGTTAGACTTGTGAATTAAATAAAACATCACTCCAGGTAAGTTTGTGATGAAGAAATAACATTATAACATAGATCAGAGACACAATCACTATTCTGTCCACCCACCACATCTGTATAATTCACAAACAAATATCTTCCTTGCATACTATTGTTGTGGTATGGCCCTTATTAGTTAAATGACAATCAATCAACTTAATTACTGTAGATGTTTCTTACATTTTGCATTCTGGAAGTATAGTACATACTGTAAAAGCAAGATGATGTGATTCAAGGCAAATGCTGTCCTCTGAAAGGTTATAAGGTCCTGCCAAGTAGGCTACTCTATGATTTAATATTCTAAATTAACAAAATAAAATACAAAACCCAAAAGCAAAGACTAAAAATCTCAAACAGTAGACATTGTACAAGCCAAAACTATCCAGTGCTATTCAGATGAATAAACAAAAAGAAGATGAAGCTCCCGGGATCATTCGGGCATTCAAACGCCTCCACCACGTTAAGGTGGTGGGAGCTATGTTGTCAGGGGCTTCATGCCCCTGATAGGGTCTCCCAAGGCAAACAGGTCCTGGGGGATGGGTCAGACTAAGAGCAGGCGAAGCAGCCGAAGGAGAGACATGGGGCCATCCTCCTGTGGACACACCACCCGCAGGAGGATCCACAAGGGGCCAGTACAGGGAGATCTGGGAGGCAGTCGAAGGCAGGGGCCTCGACGACTGGATCTCCCGACATGGAGACTAGCTCTGGGGACATGGAATGTCACCTCGCTGGGGGGGAAGGGGCCCGAGCTCCTGCAGGAGGTTGAGAGTTACTGACTAGATATAGTTCGCCTCACCTCCGCGCACAGTTTGGGCTCTGGAACCCAACTCCTTAAAGGGGGCTGGACTGGCTGGGAGCAGCGGCAGGCAGGTGTGGGCCTGCTCATTGCCTCACAGCTCAGCTGCCGTGTGTTGGAGTTCATCCTGGAGAACGAGAGAGTCGAGTCTCTGCACCTTCGAATCAAGGACAGTTCTCTCACTGTTATGTCAGCCTACGGGCCTTCTTGGAGCCTTCTTGGAGTCCCTGGGAGGGTTACTAATGCGGGCATCGACGGGGGACTCCGTTGTTCTACTGGGGGATTTCAACGCCCATGTGGGCAATGACAGCAGAGACCTGCACAGGTTCGGGTACCCGCGGGTGAACGGTTGATGATCGACTTTGTTGTCATGTCATCTGACCTTCAGCCATGTGTCTTGGACACTCGAGTGAAGAGAGGGGCAGAGCTGTCAACCGATCACCACCTGGTTGTGAGTTGGGGCCGCTGGTGGAGGAGGAATCCGGAAAGGCCTGGCAGACCTTAGCATATAGTGAAGGTCTGTTGGGAACATCTGGCATAGCCCTCTGTCAGAGGGACCTTCAACTCAGAGCTCATCCCAGATTCCGGGGGAGGCTGGGGACATGGAGTCCGAGTGGGCTTTGTTCTTGGCTTTTATTGTCGATGAGGCCGCATGTAGCTGTGATCAGGTTCGGCACAATCCCCGAACCTGGTGATGGACATATGAAGTAAGAGATGCCGTCAGGCTGAAGAATGAGTCCTATCAGGCCTTGTTGGCTCACAGGACTCCTGAGGCAGCTGAAAGGTCCTTGCAAGCCAAGCATGCTGCAGCCTAAGGATTCGCAAAGGGAAAAACTTGTTGTTGGGAGGAGTTTGGAGAGGCTATGAAGGAGGACTATTGGACGGCCTCAGAGAAATTCTGGCAAACCGTCCGACGCCTCAAGAAGGGGAAGCAGTGTTTCACAGAGCGGGTGGAGAGCTGTTGACCTCGACTGGGGATGTTGTCAGACGGTGGAAGGAATACTTTGAGGATCTTGTCAATTTGTTTCCGGTTCTGTTTATTGTATTTATTGTATGGACAGAATTTCAAGGCACCTGAAGGGGGTCCGGATTGGGGACCACAGGATCTCATTTCTGCTGTTTGCAGATTATGTTTTCCTGCTGGCTTCATCAGACCTGAACCTCCAACATGCACTGGGATGGTTTGCAGCCAAGTGTGAAGAGGCTGGGATGAGGATGAGGACCTCCAAATCCGAGGCCATGGTTCTTGACCGGAAAAAGGTGACTTTCCCTCTCCGGGTGGGTGGAGAGTCCTTGCCTCAAGTGGAGGAGTTCAAGTATCTCGGGGTCTTGTTCACGAGTGAGGGGAGGATGGAGCGTGAGATTGACAGGCAGATCGGTGCAGCGTCAGCAGTGATGTGGTCACTGTATCGGACCGTTATGGTGAAGAGGGAGCTGAGCCGAAAGGCAAAGCTCTCGATTTACTGGTCAATCTATGTTCCTACCCTCACCTATGGTCATGAGCTTCGGGTAATGACCGAAAGGACAAGCGGCCAAAATTAGTTTCCTCTGCAGAGTGGCTGTGCCCTCTCTTAGAGATAGGGTGAGGAGCTCAGTCACACGGCAGGAGCTCGGAGTAGAGCCGTTGCTCCTCCACGTTGAGAACCAGCTGAGGTGGCTTGGGCATGTCCCACCAGGAGGAGGCCCCGGGAAAGACCCAGGACTTGCTGGAGGAACTATGTCTCGCGGCTGGGCTGAGAACACCTTGGGGTGCCCCCGGAGGAGCTGGAGTGGAGGAAGTGTTCATGGTGAAGGAAGTCTGGGAGTCCCTGCTAGATAAGCGGATGAAAATGGATGGATGGCATTGATGAAAAGGGCATGCTTGGGTTTGCTTAACAGTTTCACACTTTGAAATGAAAATGAATTGATTTTATCAGTTTGCATTGAGACTAGGCTTGGACATGTTTTTTCAATACTTGAGGGACCCCCTGTATTGTGATGTAAGCCCATGTAAGAACAGCTCCTAAGAATAGACGTGTCATGTACAGTCCAGAATATGCAGCCCCTCAGGCGGATTACCCACAATGCACCTCTGCAGTCCAGGTGAAACACAGTGTCCTGAGTGAAGGTCAGAACTGAGGAGCAGGGGTCGAAGCGTGTGGGTTTATTGTAAGAAAACAGTAAAAAGAAAGCTCTATATCTGTGTGATTGGTCATTTTTTTTATTTCTAATTACTTGGAAATTGTCAAACTAGTTTCACAGTTTACAGATTTAGAATTCCACAAGAGGAAAAGGACAAAATTGAAAAATGTTTAGGGCCAAATTCATTAATCTCTTGCAATGATCGAAAATTAGTATACCTTTTGGACTCTACTCCTCTCCTATTCTTTGTAATTGAGCTTTGTTGCTAAACCCTAGGCTACTACATTTTCTCTACAACATAAAAATATATATATATATACAGGGGGTCCTCGGGTTACGACGGTCTCGGGTTACGACGTTTCGTGGTTACGAACGCGCCCCCATTAAAAAAATATGTATATATTACGCGTCATTCCGTCTTACGTGGTTTAGCGTGGTAAGAGATGTAAACAAACGCGAACGGCGCGCGGCGCACGGCGGAAGAATACGCTCTGTTGTGGTTGTAGGGAGAAGAAGACAGCCTCATGTGCGTGTCCAATGTGGGCGGAAGTACCTGATGTGGGCTCTGATCTGCTCCTATGAAAGCGGCAGTGATAACCAAGCAGCGTAGTGGTCTAATTATTGAGATGGAAAGGTTATTGGTGCTTTGGTTGGAAGATCAAAGGCAAAATCCGGTTTACGACGAAATTCGGTTTACGACGCGTCTTAAGAACGGATCAACGTCGTAACCCGAGGACCCCCTGTATATATTAGGGCTGTCAAACGATTAATTTTCTTGATCGCAACTAATCTCAGAAATTTCATAGTTAATCGTGATTAATCGTGATTTATTTTGCATGTTTAAAATTGATATCTTGCAGTAAGACCGTTCGAATCTAAAGTTAAACTCACAATGCAAAGTATTTCTCATCATTTTTTTTATTTCAAAAAAGTGCAGAGAAAGGAAAAAGTAACAATGAACCAGTAATAGTGCTTACTTTGAGAAATTGTAAATAAATGATTGAAGCCCGCTCGAGCTGCCTACGGATGCGTAGAAGGAACAAAATACTAGCAAACTCAAAAAAGCGCGTTTAACCGACAATGAGTTTAATTAATACAACCAAATGAGCTGCATATGGATGGTAGAATTGCGAAAAATGCTGGCAAACTCTGATCGCGATTAAAAAAATTGTTCGCGATCATAACTTACATTAATCTAATCGCGATTAACACGTTAATATTCCCAGCCCTAATATATATATATATATATATATATATATATATATATATATATATATATATATATATATATATATATATATATATATATATATATATATATTGATTTGGTTAATCTTTACACCCGGTCTGTGACCTCTGCGATCTGAGTGTACCGATCAGCGGAGCCCGGATCGGTCCAAATGCACTACGAAAGGTCCGATGCACCGGATTTACAGCCAAGAATCGGTTTGCTAGCTCCTGAGCGGTCTCTCTCATGGCGCAGCAGCCGCGCTGTGTGTGTCTGCGTTCTTTCGCGAACGGTGGGTGGTTCACTTACCTGGGGTTGAAGCTTATTGGCTGGTTAACTGCCAGTGATGCGAGCGGCGCGGGCTATATGCGGAAGCGAGCACAAAATGTTTACACTGTATAGCCGTGTCCCAATTCACATTGTGCGGAGGGCGGGTTTCCCGCCGCCTCGTCTCGTCAGGAGATCTACTCTCTCGGTAAGCTAAGCTAAGTTTCCTTTTATTGAGCTATGGTTAAATTAATTTGGTGCGCTACCGCTATTTATGGACATGGTTTGTATGCGTGGTTAACTTTTGTGCCAGTGTTGTGTCGTGTTGATATCAGTCTGATGTTTCACTGTCAGCTTGATAGTTTCCATGGCAGCTATAGACCATAACAATTGTATGATACTAGTGTTTTTATTTTCACGGTTAGTGGATTGGGTGATTTATTTAGACAACATTCATGTATTGGCAATGTATATTTGATGTGGGCTAAAATTGACTTGGCGAATTTACTTTTGTGTGGAAAATACAATGTATAATCAGAATTGGTGCATTTCTGTATTGGCTACTTATGATTTGTGTGTATAGAAATGTACTTCACACACACACAGATGATTTTTGTCTCAAAGGAGACTAAGGAAATGTTATAAGATGGAGAGAAAGTATTAGTTATTCAGTGGATTTCAAGTCAAAGTCAAAGTCAAAGTCAGCTTTATTGTCAATTCTGCCATATGTGTTCAACATACAGTGAATCGAAATTTCGTTTCTCTCTGGCCAGGTAGTGCAAAAAGACAGTGTACAAAATACGATATGAAGACAAAACACAACAAAAACTATCTAAGACAGGGATCTAAAGTTAAAACTAAAGTCTACGGTCTAAAATCTTAAACAGTGCAACATAATAAATAAATACCTATATACAGATTTCCAAAGTGTGCAGTGTGCATCAAAATGTGCAATGGAAGGTACAGCAGGATTTAACATGCTAGTGTTTTCTATAACTGCCTAGTAATATCTATCTTCTTGTCAGTGATATGTTACACTTTTACAGTTACTGAAACTCATGAGTGACTGAAGCACTAATTACTAATTCTGATTAATTCTGATTTTTGACTTTAATAGGCAACTTGCTTGTTTTATAAGGTCTTTTTTTATTTTTGATATCTAACCTTATTGTTTTGTGTTGTTTGAGGGAAGGAATGTGTTGTATTTTAAGTATGAGCAGAGTTTTGCAAACCGGATTGCCAGTTTTTCAGTAGGCCTGGTGTATTGTCTGTTGGACACTAAATAAACAAAAGAATACTATTTTGAAATTTAATTTCTGTTTCTCTCTTTTTCTTCTCAATAACTTTAAAGCACTTGGGAGTAAAGTTGTCAATTTGTATTGAATCGAAATTAACCGAACCGGATCGGATCGAATCGAATCGTACCGGATCGTTTACAAATTTTATGAATTGTCCCTGAATCGAATCGTAGCCTGTGAATCGAGATTCGAATTGAACCGTTTTGCGAGTGAAAGATTCACACCCCTAATATATATATATATATATATAAAGAAATAGACATTGATCTCACAATAGAACAGAGTGAATGAACTGTAATGAAATCAATACATATAGAAATTGTAATGAATGTTGTCTGTATCGATACTTTGCATTTGATGTCATCAACATTCCCTGGGGATGTGATGCTAACTGTAGGCATGCTCTGTATGAGGCTTTGTTAGACTTTAATCTATATTAAATATATTTTTACCAGGAAGAATAAACTTAGTTGGAACTACAACAGGTGAGATATTTTTTTTATGGTTAAACAAGTCCCTCTCAAATAACATTACATTCACATGCTAGCTAGCATTTGCCAACAGTTGAAGTTCGTCACTCTTGCCTTGAATTCTCATATTGATCACATGCTCCTGAAAATGTGTTGTTTAAATCCAATTAGTATTTTTTCTTCTCTTTTCTTAAAACTTGCTAATGTGTGCATTGTGTCGCCATGGTAACTGCTGAACATTCCAGCATACACATACATGCAGAACACCCTCAGCGTGATGTCACTGCAAAGTATCAATGTGTTATAACTCATACATTCAACAAACCAAAAGGACAAATTATAACCTTACATCAGCCGCTGATACTCAAAGGTGCACAGTGTAACTTTTCTTCAACTGTTTGTCTCCGTGGAGATGTTATTGCTTTGCATGGAAGGTTTCACAGTACATGCAACTCTCCATGGAGAAACACAGCGTTCCTGCTCGCAGTAAGAATACACATTTTTCAACCTGTTTTTGAGGAATAAAATCATGCAAAAGGAATAGACAGATGTATTTAATATCATTCCAGGCAAACAACAACATCTCCATGGAGACAAGCAGGTAGCATAAACGGCACCAGAAAAACATGTCCAGTGCACGTTTAACATAACCCTTAAATATTGTTTACTAAGACTGCAAAACAATGAAGATGTTTTAATTTTTTTTTCAAGTATGGAAACTATATATATTACCTTGTTTTCTTCCCCAACTATCAATCTGTCAAAACCAATAACCTTCTCATGTGGAAGTGAATTTCCCAGTCTTTTTCTTGTCCCTTGAATGCGTTGTAATGCTAGATCCTGTCCCCTCTGATGGCATGTTGCTTGTTCCGCACAGTCCCTGTCGCCTCACAGATATATTAGCCCCGGCCCTGTCTCCCCTTCGTGCGTCTTGATCGGCCTGGCCCTGTCTCTCCTCCGTGCTCCTGACAGCTGCTGTCCTTCACTCCGGCTCATCTGGGAGCAAATCAATACCAGTGCAGGGAGGCAAAGCATCGCCAATTTCCTCTGTCTCGGCCAGCGTTGGGTTGCATTTGCACACATTTCAGCACCTTTCTATATTTGCCTGTCTATTTATAGAGCGATGAGACTCAAAATAGACACAACACTTTGTCTAGTTGCTGAAAATAATATCAAGGTGAAATCAGCAAAGCTCCAATCACTCTCGTTACTAAACAGGCAGTTTATTGAATTTAAAGGTACGCTGATAAAAGGAGAAGTTCAATTCATGGATTCTACATGGATTCTACATGGATTCTACCTGGACGACTGAGGGACTTTTCACGCATTAAAGGTACGCTGTGTTTCTGGTCTTTTGAGTGTTTCCTTAATGTGAATGTCGACATCAGATCTCAGTTTGTGGAAAGCTGAATCTTTTTCTTTAGTTTTTATGCATTTTTACACTAATAAACACAAGAATGTGTACAGAAGCAGATCAGGCAACATGAGTGAGAGCTTTGTGCACAAAAAAACATATTTGGGGCCCATAATAACAGTAAAATACAACCTGGGGACATCTGGTAATTTGCAAATTACCGCCCCACCTGTGTTACTTGCAGCGCATTCACATGGGATAAGCGAAGTCCGTAAATTACTCTATTTTACTGACATTGACTGAGATTGAAAGAGAAAAGAATATATAAAGAGAGAAAGAGATAGAAAAGGGGTGCAATTACAGCAACAAACACTGAGACGCAGATTCGCATGGGACCAGTATTATCACCGGACATCTGTTTGGTGAAATATATTTTTACTTTACAAATTACAGATATGGCACATTTGCATGGGATTAAGATCTCAGGCATTTTCCCAATTATTACAAATCACCAGAAGTCCACAGGTAATTACTAATCCTGTGCGAATAGGGCTTTAGTTTTTGAATTATTATTGTAGTGCAACATTTCATTGAGATAATGCCTCATTTCAAAGGGTAAACACACTCACACTTTTAGTTTGAACCGTTTTAAACAAATCTGAGCCTTGGTCATAACTCTCTGTGGTAATTTTGTTGTTAAAATGAGTTCTCTCATTGGTTTCTGTCATAAATAAATATTAAACAGCGCCAGTCTTTTGAAGGGCTCTTTAGTATGAATGGATCCAAAACATTTAGACCCCATAAAAGATCCTAAAATCCCATCCCTAGTTTCTGCTTGAGATCTGATGGCTGCTTATCTCTATGGAACTAAACTATCAACAGACAAGTGGTGTTGGCGCCAAGTTATTTGGGGAGAAGCCAGCCCACTCACAGTATGCTTCGTTTTTTCCGAAAACTTATAATTGCATAAAAGCAAGAAAAATTATGAAACTCCTTTGAACATGGCAAACTAATAACATTGCCATGGAGACACACAGGTTTCATACCTGCCAGCAGAAAGTGCACCCTTTACGATCCTATATTACCCAAAATGTACGCTTGTGAGCTTTAAGCAATGTTAGAATTGCTATTATTTGTAATTGTTGATTGTTATTTATAACTGTTATTTTCTCCTCAAAAACATACCTGTAGTTGTAGTTTGTTTCATTCACACGTTTTAGTAATCCTTTATTACACTGGTCTACAAATTTTTGGACTCTGCTTCTGAGATAGAAGTGGCTAAATCTCATAAAATTGATAAAATGAACTGAAAATCAATTGATAGCTGTGCTGGTTAGCTAATATATTCAAGATATGTAATGATATAATAATAATATATACTGTATTTTATACAGTGTTGTATAAAGTACTGGAAAATCAAACTCAAGTAAAAGTATAGGTACCCCTCCCAAAAATGACTTTGGTAAAAGTCGAAGTCACTGACTGAAATGTTACTTGAGTAAAAGTCTTAAAGTACCTGGAACTTCTTGTACTTAAGTATGACAAGTAATGTAAAAATAAATGTACTCAAGTAATGTAATTAAAAGTACAAGTAAAAGTATCAAGCAAAGGCAGTCTGAATTTAATATTTTTTAATGTTCGCCCCCTTATGAAAATAAGGCATACATAACACCATTGAAGGAGTGTTTTTGGAGGAAGAGGGTTTTTTGCAATTGGGCCCTTAATTCTACTGTAAAACACCATGTTCGGCTCACCCATGGTAGTTTCGTGTCATATGGAGCACTGTATTGGGTTTGGTGATATCCATGAAACGCCGTCCTATGAGCGAGTAAATGCAGGCACAAAATACGTTATACGAATCCTTCATATCAGCGTAAGAGAACATTGTGTTTAAGTACGGCCAGGGATGCTCATCATCAGGTCCCCCTTCATTTGTAGCCGATGTGGATGCTGTCTCCTCTTCCATCAGGGATGTTGATTGATTAAACTAGCTGCATGAAACCAACAGGTGTAGGCTGATTGTCATGCGCAAGTAGCGAACAAGCCCAGGCACGTCCTGACTTCCTTCAGTCAGTAGAGGGTTTTTTTGTAACGAGTAACTAAACGGCACATTGAAAATGTATTGGAGTAAAAGTATGCAATTAAATTCGGAAATGTAGTGAAGTAAAAGTAAAAGTAATCATTTTTTTTAAAAACTCAAGTAAAGTACAAAGTCTCCCAAAATGTACTTAAGTACAGTAGTGAAGTATTATTACTTTGTTACTCTACAACACTGATTTTATATATATATATTGATATATATTAAAACTCTAGACATATTAAAATGAATGTATTGGAATGTGCAGACAGGCTTTCAGATAGAACTGGTTGCTTGTAGACACACTGTACCTTCTGATAAACTACTGTTTTTGCCTTATTTTGCATAAATTTCCTATTTTGACCCAATACTATATCTTGGAAACTATAGCCAATCAGCACTTCTGACTTCTGACTTTTTCTTTATTATTGACCTAAACCAAGAAAAATGTCACTACTTTTCTTCCAGAAGCATTTTGCTTGCAGACCAGTGTTATGTTTCCATCAAGTTCAAAATGGTCAGTTCCACCTTGTGATGTCATGAAGTGGTAGTTAGATAACAGCTACCATTTACCTTTAGCTCACTAGAGATTGGTCTGAAATTATTCACATCATTCTAGTGAAGGTGCATAGAGTTTAAAAACACGACTGAGCACTTCCTATATTACCACATGACATCACAAGGTGGAACAGAGTGTTTTCTGCATAACTCTACAAGTCTGGAAAACAGTCCTCAGTGCTACACTTGGATCTCCCATATTGTCCCAGAAGCATTCGAATTTGGCTCAAATGCAGAATTTGTAATATCATATAATAACAAATAACTGCACTTTTTACCTAGTGATAAATCAGTCCTCCTGGGGCGATGGAAGCTGACAGAGAAACACAGAAAAATGTTTTGAAAAGAAAAGTGACAAAAGTATCCAGTGAAATAGAAGAACACGATGTACCTGGAAGATCAAACATCTTGGATCAGAGTCGGTCAGTCCCAGCTCCACAGCGCCTCATAAAAACCCAAATTGTGAGTTTGCGTGTTCTGGCTGTGCTACTATTGGCAAATGTACGACTTTTCAACAGCAACACAGTGTGTTTGTGTTAGCACTGAATGGAACAAAATATTACAAATTCAAAGTGAGAAGAATTGTATTAATATTTTAGCTGTTGTAAAAAATAACTTTTATAATACTTTTTTTTTGCTTGTTTTTCGTCCATCTTCATCCACATGTGCCTCGTCTTGTTTTAAGCCTGTGCTGCAACAAGAAGGCCGTCTTACACAAACATGGTTCATCTTTATGCAAAGTACCTGATGTTTGCATTGTTTTATTTTATAGCTCCAGTGAGAACATGTCAGTTACACACTGGTAATAAAGAACAGTAACTGTAAGATACATTTTCTGGACAAATGTTAATACAGTATCATGTAATAAATATTTTGTCATGTAAAATAAAATTTTGATATGAAGGGAAAGGCTTGATAGGTGATACCAATTCTGATACCAAAATGATTAACCCTAGAACACTTTCGCTATAAAAAGTAACACCGTCATTTTTGCCGGGTCATTTTTACCGGGTCATTTTTACCGGGTCATTTTTACCGGGTCATTTTTACCCGATATAATATACCCAACAAAAAGTACTTGTCATGAAAAATAGATGAACACATGATAAATTAGAGTGGTTTTCTTTTGTTTTCAACTGTGATATGTGTAACAAAATGGGAAAAAAACATAGGAAGACCCTAAAAACATGCTCCAAAATTACTGAAAAATTAGGAATTTGAGAACAAAAAATTCCAAAAAAAAAAAAACACACACAAAAAAAAAAAAATTAATAATAATAATAATAATAATAATGATAATAATGATAATAATGATGATAATGATGATAATGATAATAATACTGGAAACTTGGTCTTTGGTCCGCCCATTCCTGGGACATGTGAGACTTCCCTGGTGAAGCACAGACTTCTTGACACACGAACAGTTGCAGGAGAGAGGAACAAAAATTAGAAATTAAAAATAGTATTTTTTCAGTGCACTAAATAAGACACATTCCAGGACCACTCTTACTTACTATTTTTTACATCCTCTTACATTAAATTCATTATATTCTTACATTCCTCTTTCACTGTTGCCGGGTGAAAATCACCCGAAAGCCTGTAGGAAAAAGTGGGCTTTAGGGTTTGGAAACACCTACACCCTCAAAGATGTCAAAAACACTGGTGAAGCTACTCAGGGACCCATGACACTCAGAAAACATATTGAAAATCATGTAAATTATTTTGCTCGGGTGAAAATCACCCGGCGATAGTGCTCTAGGGTTAAAAAAGAATTAAACAATAGAATGTAATTTTCAGCACAAAATAATAGTGTTTCCTTTAAGTTACTATGTGGTTCTTTGCTGGTTTTGATAAAGTTCAATGATAAAGATGCACACACACTTTTGAACGATGCCATTTTCAAGTGCGTCTATGGCCTGCACTCACACCTGAACAACCGAACCCATGGCCCAGCGACAGATATGAGTCCTACTATGATACACACTCCTCTGTGAGTTTATACTTTAACAACAGTGTGGAGGAACGAGGACAACAGGAGACGAGGCTTCACAGCTTCTGTCCCTGTCACACTCCTTATTGAAGGTAAGTGCAGATTCACTGGGAGTTTTGGAGCAAAGTTCATCCACTTTTATCTTTTAACCTCCCTGTACACAGACAAGGCTTGCTAACATAAATCGTGCTGTGCTTTGGCCCACCGAAGTCTGAAACCTGCCATGCCTGTTTATCAGATTTTGATACTTGTTAAATTCAGTATCTGTTTTCGATTCTGGTTTTAGTATTGATGATTTTCTGATTTTCAATACTTTTTACAACCCCAGTCACTTGTAAGCATGATTACAATTTCTTTAAAAGTTGCTCATGATGTAAATGATGTAACTCATAATACAACTCAAAAACGTGTGAGGAGATGCGGGTCGCACCTGGTGTGAAATCAAATCTTGTTGTGAAGTCCGATCTACTATACCAGGGCTGGGCAATTATTTTTTCCATGAGGCCACATGAGAAACAAAAAATATATTCTGGAGAGCCGAGCCAAAATGCTGAACACAATTCTGCATAATAGAGTATTAACTGTATTTCTTCATAAAAAGCAGTAAATAACTGTTTTGACACGCTAGTAAGATTATATGTTCTGACTAAGCAATGAAAAAGTGAGGTTGGGATTAAACCAAGATTGAACCAGAACTAAACCAGGACCAAACTAGGACCAAACCAGGACCAAACCGGGAATGAGGAAGGAATGTCATTAAAAAAACAACTCTAAAATAAAAGCAGTGCGGCTTCAGTCCAGGTCTAAACCAGGACTAAACCAGGACTAAACCAGGTCTAAACCAGGTCTAAACCAGGACTAAACCAGGTCTAAACCAGGTTTAAACCAGGTCTAAACCAGGACTAAACCAGGACTAAACCAGGACTAAACCAGGACTAAACCAGGTCTAAACCAGGACTAAACCAGGTCTAAACCAGGTTTAAACCAGGTCTAAACCAGGACTAAACCAGGAATGAGGAAGGAATGTCATTAAAAAAACACCTCTAAAATAAAAGCAGTGCAGCTTCAGTCCAGGTCTAAACCAGGACTAAACCAGGACTAAATCAGGTCTAAACCAGGTCTAAACCAGGACTAAACCAGGTCTAAACCAGGTTTAAACCAGGTCTAAACCAGGACTAAACCAGGACTAAACCAGGTCTAAACCAGGTCTAAACCAGGACTAACCCAGGTCTAAACCAGGTTTAAACCAGGTCTAAACCAGGACTAAACCAGGACTAAACCAGGTCTAAACCAGGTCTAAACCAGGACTAAACCAGGTCTAAACCAGGTTTAAACCAGGTCTAAACCAGGACTAAACCAGGACTAAACCAGGTCTAAACCAGGACTAAACCAGGTCTAAACCAGGTTTAAACCAGGTCTAAACCAGGACTAAACCAGGAATGAGGAAGGAATGTCATTAAAAAAACACCTCTAAAATAAAAGTAATGCAGCTTCAGTCCATGCATGAGGTAAAATTATTAAATATGTTTTGTAATTCCAAATGAACTTAAACGGGCCAGTCAGAGTCAACCAATGGACTGTATGTGGCCCTGGAGCTGGACAATGCCCAGGTCTGTGCTATACCGTGCTGCTAACTTTCACATTGCTTAGGTACTTTCAATGACAAACCATCTTACAGATGACTAACCTTAGCCCTTCCTCTATATAATTTGTCGGTTTGAAGGATTTGAAAATCAGAAGAGCCTCTTGTGCTTTGACCCTGTGCATAACAAATCCACAACCTCTTCTTCCATCTGCCCATGCTGCTTTCCTCCATGTTGTCTTCCCCAATGTGCATGCCTCAACTGTAATTGCAAATTAGAATATTTTGTCTGAGGCCACCTTGAAATCGATTATTTTCCTCATCATCAGCAGCAGGACTTTAATATAACTGTTAACATGTCATCCCTACACGCAAGGACAATTATTCCTATTGGCCGGGAGCATATGGGGTAGTTAGTCAACCAATTACAACGGAGTGCTTCTGTCCCAGATCTTGAAGGATAATATAGGCTGTAATTATGATGTGCTCATTTTAATGGCTTTTTATTGACAAGCGTGATAGCGCCTCAGCCTTCGCCCCCAATCGTAAGTGCTTGGGAAAACAGCTTCGCAAATCAATTAGATGTGACATTGCGTTGACTCCGTGACAACAGAAACAGGTAAACACGCAGCACTGGAGCTGTTTAAAATGAATTATGATAAATCTGTTAAACATTTTGATAAACACGTGCAGATGTTGGTGTTTAAGCATGAACACAACTTAAATAATGAGCTGATTGAGTGCTATAATGAAGTTTGTTTATGTAGGATTTGTGGTTTTGTGTTCAAGGTTTACACAGTTGAGCCGATGCAGTGTTGTTGGCAGATAGAGTTTTCACGCACTGTACGCATACTGTAGCATAATATGGCAAAGTGCTAGACCAGACATAACTGTGCGAGCTGTCTGCTAAAGATTCATAGGTAATGAGCCTATAATGTGTATTTCCAGGAATTTTAAAGGTCTGCTAGTTTTTTCTGCATCACCTGCTTGTCTCCATGAAATGTATCACAGTATGGAACATTTCATCTAATCTATCTCAATGGAGACAAGCAATCAGCAACCAGATTAGATCTACATGGGCGAGCCTGGACATAGTAAGAAGGGCTGTTTTCAGTGTATTTTTGAGTAAAGAAAGCACATGTAATTGAATAATGGAAGATAGATAAGTTTCATGGTATACCTGGACGACTGAGGGACTTTTCACGCATCTTTCATGGTATACTATGAAAGATTTATGGTTGGCACTTTGAATCCTTGTGTGGCAAAACACTTGACATCACCTTACCGGCTTCAGTCAAATGAAGCTCACCGAGGCCTGCAGTTATAGGTGGAAATGATTTACGGACAGAATGGCAAAATAAAAATTGTAGTATGCGAGTAAAGCGAGTTAATATGAACATTTTAACACGAAAAAGAGTAGCCTGACAGCAGCAGTTACAGTTACAACGTTTTTTGGTGGAAACTGAGAAGTTTTTATTTGTTTTGGCCTTTCGTCCACACGGCGCCGGCATTTTTGGTGGGCGAAAATTGTGTTTTTT
This sequence comes from Paratrypauchen microcephalus, assembly GCA_036785185.1. Classification (NCBI taxonomy): domain Eukaryota; kingdom Metazoa; phylum Chordata; class Actinopteri; order Gobiiformes; family Gobiidae; genus Paratrypauchen; species Paratrypauchen microcephalus. Next base: position 4,814,809 of record JAVJIX010000030.1, read on the forward strand.
TTTTAAAATGGGTTCCAGAGTGGAGAAATCTGAGAATGCCGGGGGTCCCGTTGTCACGAAGACGAGCAAAACGCATCTTTTGGAAAATGATGACGTCGCGATGCTTGTTTGCGGAAGAGAACGAACTTTTTGTAATACGTATTGCGTTTCCAATGGCTCTGGCTGTTTCCTGTTTATAGCACCACATATCGGTGTGGCATATGTATTACATCGTTTTCACTCAGCGCTCCGTTTTCGTCTGGATTTTTTCAACCCTCATTTTAAAAAATCCAGGAGTGTTGTCGTGTGGGCGTAGCCACAGAAAGAAGAGTGACATTTTTTCAATGCAACGTGAATTAGTCCCAGAGTCGATAGAGTCGGAAGTGCCCCATGCTCACTTCCTATTTGTAATGAGGCGGCTAGCAGGTTAGCCGTGTCCATTTATACTGTATATACCGTCTATGATAGTAAGTTACTGTAGTGTAAGTAAAACATGTAGAATCCAACTAACATAATTTCTGATCGGTATTCATGTTAAGCACTTCACAGGTATGCCACAAGTGTGTATACAATCATATAAGTATTAAAACTGTCTGCACCACCTTCAAAAACACATATTATTATTTTTTTCAGCCACATAAAACATTTCCACTTCATTGCAATGCAGCCTGAGATGAAATGCTTTATATTCCAAACAGTCTGCGACACAACTCCTCAGAGGACAACAAAGCCATTCTGCACATTCTGTAGCATTTTTCACTTACTTCTTTCTCTTTCTTCCAACGCACTCAATTAACCTCTTCATATACGCGTCAGCATTTGACACACTGCTTTATTACAGATCCAGATAGCCCACCTTTGACACACCTTATATTTCTGCTATTTCATTTCTATTCATTTTTGCTCTAGTCTTTAAAGTTTCATTCTTTTCTTGTGGTGTCTGTTTTCTACCCAATTCTTTAGAGAGTTAAGGTCATCTCTAGCCATTTATAACCATGTACTTTAAATGCTGTTTAACCTTATCGCTTCATGTTTTATGGACGCGGCCTCGTGACTGATTGCATAAAGCACTAGCACTTCAGTCCATACTTAAACCCCAGACACACGATATTTCTTCTCCCTTCCCCCTCTGGCCATGCATCAAACTCCCCTCTTTAGTATTACAGGTAAGCGCTCGGCAAGCAAAAGGCTCTTGACAAATAGAGATGGGGGTGGCGGATCACATGACCATGATTCTCTGACTTGAAGGACAATGACAGCATGGCGTGTCAATGTCACCTTATGTTTTGCTTAGCTGGTCGACCGCTCTGGACATGAGCAAGCAAATCACTGGAGGGGCAGTCCCAGAAGTGAAAAGCCCAAATGAATTATTACCTGGGATATTTATGACTAAATTAAATAGAATTCATCATGTATGTTAGGAATCAGTTGCACGTTGGATTGAAAGCTCTCACTCAAACTTAAAGGTGCTCTATATAACAAATGGGCAACAGTAGCTCAGTTGGTAGAGTGCTTGTCAACTGGCAGGTTGGCAGTGAGATTCCAGCTCTCACAGATAAATATGTTGTTGGGTCCTGGGGCTAAACACTTAACCCACCTTGCTCTCAGTGTCTTCGTGCACTGAAGATGTGTGTGAATGGGTAAGTAGTTCCTTAACATGAAGCGCTTAGAGTGCCTTGAACATGGAAAAGTGCTATATAAAAATGTAACCATTTACCGTGTCTAGTGCTGGGTCTGCCACCTGCTGTTCTCCTAGAAGATGTGAAATGTTTCACAGTATTGCATTACACTTATTTGTTTTGCATTTACTTCAGGTGTTTTTTTATAGCTATGGTATCTTTATATATCTCAAAAATTGCTTGGATAACATACATTCTTACCGTGCACAGGGCTGTCTATGCACAGATCTGACTTGGGGCAGAACTGAAGAAGCAGTTTGGATGAACTGCGAAATGTATTCGACCAAATAAATGTTTTTCCAGTTGACACACTGAATTTCTCCTTTTGCCATGGATTCTACCTGGACGACTGAGGGATTCTACACATAGATCTAACTTGTAACTTGGCCTTGTGGCATCGCCTGCTTGTCTCAATGAACACTTTTTTTGCCATCCCAGCAACGCAATATCATTTCCATGAAAACAACCAGGTCAGCAGAAGAATTACGCAGTACAGCTTTAAGCTGAGATAAGAAAAGTAATGTCAGCATAAGCATACCGGATTGCTGTCAGAACCACTATTGTTAATACTACCGCTGTTATAGCAGACATCATACTACTCAAACTACCACTTATGTGAATGTTGTTTTTACCAGTCTCATGGCAATTTTACACAGTCCTTATCCAACATTTAGCATTGTACAGATCTAACATTACATTTCTGACTCTTCTGACTGTTCTACCTGAATCACTGAATAACATGACACATTTGAACCCATAGCTCTGAGTGCTTGTGGCTGTGTCAATGTCACCTTAGGTTGTTCTGAGCTGCTCTGGCCTCGCCCAAGCCTTGACGGTGGAAAGGTGCAGGCAGTAGAGTGAATGACACGCCATCCTAAACTGCCACTTTAAAACCTGCTGTGCCTAATGGTGTGTGTCTTAAAGCAGAGAGAGAGAACGAGAAAGGGAGACGCAGAGAGAGAGAGAGAAAAAGAGATAGAGGGAGAAAGAAAGAGAGTGTGTATACAGTACGTGCACATGTCGAGTCCTTGTGCGCCATTACGCCTCTGATGACCCTCTCTTTTTTATGTGTTTTCATTTGGTTTAGCAATAAAGCCACTGCCCATTAACCTCCTAATATCAATTTAATCTATGTTAACCCATTAGCAAAGGTCAAAACACAAAAATAATCCAATTAATGGCCAGATAATGTTGTTTAGTATGAGATCCTTCTTCCATCTGAGGAGCACACAAGTCATTTGCCTCCCATTATAGATGATGTCTGCTAAACAGTGTGGCTGTGTTACCCGCAGGAGAAGATGATGTGTACATGGGTGAATTTAGTATCCAATATATTAGTAACCCCACTACCCTGTATTGCCAGTAGGGATGGGCATAATTAATCGATTAACCGATAATTGATCATTAAGAATTTCACCGAGCAAGTTCATTTTCGTCGACAAACTGATAAAAAACAAAAAAACAACAATCGCCTCAGTTGGCGCACCTCAGTTGATATATGCGAGCTTCCGTAGGTCAATCGCCAAAACATGAAGAGGTCGCGGCGAAGTGTTGTGTGGGACCACTTTAATTTAGAAAATGACTAAGCGCACTGCAAACACTGCAATGCAGCATACAAATATACCTCATCGACAACACAAATGATTTATCATTTGAACACCGTGCATCCAAGTCTGGTAAAAGAAGGTGGCGGCGGTTCATCATCTCTATCACAGGCTAGCCTGGACTCGGTGCTAGCACGGACCAGGAGGAGCTGCAGTGCTCAACGAGCAGAGAAGGTCACCGAACTGATAGCGAAGATGATCGAAACAGACATGCTCCCCATCAGTGCCGTGGAGGGCAAAGGTTTTCACGACTTAATAAAATATTGTTGCAGATACGGCTGGGTTGTGTGGAGGAAGTAGGACAGAGACAGCGGGCTAGCAGCGGTTAGCTCGGATCCCAAAGCGGCTAACTCCGAGCGCGCTAGCAGAGGCTGCAGGATGCGTGTTGCCTCGCTTTAATCCACCTCTACGCATGTTGATTTGCAGATTTACTTTCCCGTGGAGAAGCGCCTGTTCCCACAGCCTCGACAGACATAGTAAAAGCGGACACACATGAGTGAATGGTTGTTGTCTTTTTAATACAAAATATGTTAACGATTAACCGATTATTACTCATTAATTCTCCCGACGATCGACGAAGAAAACTTCACCGAATGCCCATCCCTAATTGCCAGACACACCTATTGGCTTTGTTGTTGTGATGATGTCATACTGCATCAACATTCCCTGGGAGTGTCTTGCTAACTATAGGCTCTGCGCTGTCTGAAGCTCTGGTAGACTTTATCTGAGATTTATTTTAACACAATCTGACCAAACTCAGAAGGAACTACAACAGTAAAGCACTTTGGGTTCTTGAAAGGCGCTATATACAGCTCAGAGACCACTGCAAAATTATCTGTTTTTCTGACTTTACTACTTATAGGTATGTGTTTGGGCAAAAGGAACATTTTTGTTTGAGTCTATAAACTACTGCAACATTTCTCCCAAATTCCCAAAAATATTATCGTTTAGAGCATTTATTTGCAGAAAATGAGAAATGGTCAAAATAACAAAAAAGATACATGTTTTCAGACCTCAAACAATGCAAAGAAACAAGATCAAATTAATTTTAAAACAACATATTACTAATGTTTACACTTAAGAAGAGTTCAGAAATCAATATTTGGTGCAATAACCCTTATTTTTAATCACAGCTTTCATGCATTTTGGCATGCTCTCCACAAGAATAGAATAGAATTATTTATTGTCATCATGTCAGGTAAAAACATAACGAAATTGGGAAAGGCTCTCCGCAGGTGTATCACAGATAAAATAAAAAATAAAATACGTATGTTTGACCGGCAAACAACGACTCTTCAATCAAAATCGAATAAAACACCAATAAAACAAGTCTTTCACATTGTTCTTGGGTGACTTTATTCCACTCCTGCTGCAAGAACTGAAGTAGCTCAGCTTTGTGTTTGTGTTTGGAATTCAACAGACGCTGGAATGGAATGGCTGTAATACATGTAGAGATGATGATTTCAGAAAAAAATGCAGCGGTCTCTTATTTTTTCCCAGAGCTGTAAATGTGGCGATTCATTTTATAATTAATAACAAGTGAACTCATGCGTTCTGTTAAACATAAAATTACAGTCACAAGGTAGCTCGCATTAACAACACGACCATGAACGCTCATACTGATCAGAGGCTCCTAAAATGTGCTGTTTAAACCCATTTAGTGTTTTTTCTTGAAATTTTAAAACTTTTTTTCTGTGTTTGCTAATGTGTTAATTGTGCCACCATTAAAGATACATGTCGAACACCCCCAAAATAGAAAGAATAATTATTAAATGCATTAGTTCTGGTTTAGTCCAGGTTAAAATCTGTATTTAAAGGTCCTATATTATGCAAAATCGACTCTTGTATGTTTTTGGCTGTTAGAATGTTGTTACCTCCTCAAAAACATATCCTTTGTTTCATTCACATGTTTGAGTAACCCTTTATTATTAGTCTATCTACATCTCTAAAGCTCAAAATACTCCGTTCCACCTTGTGGTGTCATGAGGCTGTAGTTTTCAAGTCAACAGCTACATTACCTTAGTTCAGGTAATTCCAGGGCTGCAATTGTCCAAATGATTCTAGTGAAGGTGTATGGCATTAAAAAACACAGTGGAGCCCTCCTGTAGATGGCATCACAAGTGTTTTCTGAGAGATGAAGTCAGCCTAAATACACTCAACAAAAATATAAACGCAACACTTTTGTTTTTGCTCCCATTTTTCCTGAGATGGACCCAAAGATCCAAAATTCACTCCAGATACACAACACTACCATTTCTCTCAAACATTGTTCACAAATCTGTCCAAATGTGTGACAGCGAGCACCTCTGCCCCGCCGAGACAATCCACCCTACCTCACAGGTGCGCCACATCAAGATGCCGATCTGACATCATGACCAGAGCACAGGTGCGCCCCAGACTGCCCACAATAAAAGGCCACCCCGAAATGTGCATTTTTTTTGCTTTATTGGGGGTCTGGGGACTCAGAACCAGTCAGTATCTGGTGTGACCACCATTTGCCTCATGCAGTGCAACACATCTTCTTCGCATAGAGTTTATCAGATTGTCAATTGTGGCCTGTGGAATGTTGGTCCACTCCTCTTCAAAGGCTGTTATGGACAAAGAACACAGGTGCATTTTATTGATGGCATTTTGAATGCACAGAGATACCGTGATGAGATCCTGAGGCCCATTGTTGTGCCATACATGCATGAACATCACCTCATGTTTCAGCAAGATAATGCACGGCCCCATGTTGCAAGGATCTGTACACAATTCTTGGAAGCTGAAAATGTCCCAGTTCTTGCATGGCCAGCATACTCACCGGACATGTCACCCATTGAGCATGTTTGGGATGTGCTTGACCGGCGTATACGACAGCGTGTACCAGCTCCCACTAATATCCAGCAACTTCGCACAGCCATTGAAGAGGAGTGGACCAACATTCCACAGGCCACAACTGACAATCTGATAAACTCTATGCGAAGAAGATGTGTTGCACTGCATGAGGCAAATGGTGGTCACACCAGATACTGACCCAGACCCCAGACCCCCAATAAAGCAAAAAAATGCACATATCGGGGTGGCCTTTTATTGTGGGCAGTCTGGGGCGCACCTGTGCACTGGTCATGATGTCGGATCGGCATCTTGATGTGGGGCACCTGTGAGGTGGGGTGGATTGTCTCGGCGGGGCAAAGGTGCTCGCTGTCACACATTTGGACAGATTTGTGAACAATGTTTGAGAGAAATGGTAGTGTTGTGTATCTGGAGTGAATTTTGGATCTTTGGGTCCATCTCAGGAAAAATGGGAGCAAAAACAAAAGTGTTGCGTTTATATTTTTGTTGAGTATATATAGGAGGTGTGTTAAACATGTATGAATGAAAAAATAAATAAAAATCCGTGTTTGTTTTTGATGAGGAAATACAGTTATAAGATCATCTGTGATATGCGCCCTTTAAACCCGACAGTCTCTCTCACGTATTTAGATTTTTGTTTAAATCTGCCCCATAGACTTCCCCTTACTTACTTTCCCTTACTTCTCTTCTTTTATTTTTAATTGTAATAATTTAAAACAAGGCATCACAATCCAGATTTTTAGACTTGAATCAAGACAACAAAGAGACCATCTGTGTAGTTGTAAAGGGATGTGATGATTTGCAGTAATTACCATGGCACCATGATACACACCTTTTAGCTCTAAAAATAGCATGTGTTTTTTTCATTGTTAAGTCTTGGTAATTGCTCTGAATGTCACTCCATCTATGATTGCTTGTTGACAAAACTTTTTTTTATTTAATTACTAATCAACACTTTGAAGAAAATTCCATGAACATCCCATAAACATGCTACTGACATCCAAAAACAATCTCACACACACTGATGTCCATGCAGCTTTCAGCACTCTTGCACTTTACAAATTGCACCTTCACTTATTGCACCTGACATATTGCACATTTCATTCTACCTCGAACTTTCCTTCTTGGAAGAGTATATGTTTACCTGTATGTCTTATGTCTATTTATTGTTGATGAATGTAGCTGTGTGTTTGTGTGTGTGTGTGTGTGTGTGTGTGTTTTTAGTTTTTAGTTTAAATTGCACATTTGGTGTCTGGTGAAACGCACTTTCAGTCCTCAGTGAATTGACAGTAAAGTACACTTTGACTTTGACTTGTGAGCCTATAGTGCTGAAAACACAAAAATATTTATTACCGACCTTTTCTAATCCTTTTATTCATCTAAATCCTTGCACTAGCTTTAGATCAATATAAGAATTAAATGGAAACTCTGGCGTAATACCAGTCAATGTCAACATCTTATACTTTGTTTATTTGGTGAGAACAATACTTGTAAATACTGTGATCACGCAAGATTTTAGCAATGAGCTGATTATCATCCATTGCTCTCACAAATGCGCTCTCTTTCATACATCAGTGTACTTTAACTCTGGAGGCAAGGTGGGTGAAGTGTCTTGCTTAAAGGGATAGTGCGTTTTTTTGTTTTTGTTTTTTATGTTAATCTGTATGGGTTTCCTTCTAAAAGGTTCGTGCGGTAAGACTAGGGTTGCCAACTCCCTGAAAAAAAAAAAAGGGACACCTCATCGGCAGGACCGGCCGGCCCGATTGCCTTCACCTTTCGTGGTGTAGTGAATCTTTTTAGCCATTTTTTGTATGTGTGAAGCGATTTTTTAACTATTTGACTCAAACCTGAATTTAATTAGATGCATATTTGAGTGATATGAACACATGGAAAATAAATAATTATCAGCAATTTATTTGTAATACAAAATAACAAAATTAATAGAATAAAAGAAAAACACTGCCTGACAAAAGTATTAGGACAATAGTCCTAGTCTAGTCCTGGTTTAGACCTGAGTTAGACCTACACTGCGATGAGTCCCCATTTTTGCAATAATATGCCTTTACACATGATGAAATTTGCTTTAATATATCAATAAATTGATTTGTTGTTATTACCAATACGTCTTGTTATCATTATTTATGCAAGTTCAGAAATAGACAATCGTCCTAATACTTTTGTCAGGCAGTGTATCTGTCCTGCTTTACTTAAAACTGTATAAATTAATATAAACAGGGATGAAAGTGACCAGTAATGGAAAAAGCTGAAAGTCACTGAAAAGCTAGGGGGCTCCGGGGGCATGTCCCCCAGGAAAATTTTTGAACTCTAGATACTCTGAGATGCAATCTAAGGTCATTCTAGCCAGTAAAAACTAAGGTATCAACCACCCATTTTGGGGGGGGGGAATTCCCTTTCTCCCTCTTGATGATCCCACTTTGCACGACCTTCTCACAAAATGTGACTTGCACTGGATGGAATCAGCTCCGGATGTGTAGTCCGGACAGTAGCTGCTGACAGCCAGACTCAAGCACATTTCTAAATGATCATCAGTCATGGTGGAACAGAACTTAATGATCTTCATGTGGGAAAAGGCTGACTCACATAAATAAGTTTTCATAAATCTATCTCCATTTTATCTGATAAATGTTAATTTTAATCTTAAAAGAAGCCAAGCAAACGTTACTGCACTTAAACACCCTGTGCCCCGTTTTTGGACCTTCACCTACAGTTTGAGGACCTCTTCTTTGATTTTTTTTTTTGTTTGTTTTTAACCTGTTTTTTCAACTTCCTACCTGGAGTCACATTCTCTTACTGGTTTTGCAGTGGTATTTACCAGCCTCTGCACATTTACCAAATGCATGTGACAAACAGATGCATTTGTGCACTTTTTTATTAGGCAAAATTCCACCACATGTCACAGCAGGCCTGCTCTGTGCTGTAGACCTGCTCTGTGCCAACACTGTAACATAAATTTAGATTAGTTTTTGCTTTGCATTTCATCTTGGTCTTCTAATCAAAGGCATTGAGGAGGAGCCTGTGTACGCTATACGTGGGGAAGAGTGACAGTGTGAAAAGGAGGACGAGAGTAGCGAACAAGCTGCGTGCGCTGTGGTGCGTGGTGTCCGCTGCTCCAGTCAAGCGCGCAGGCTGCAATGCGAAGCTCCGGTAAAAGTTTATTGTTAACGGCAGCGGCTGTAATGAAATATGACTGCACTCATCTCGAGACCAAGACCGGTGTCATAGTATTCGACACCAGTCGACTGGTAGGTCAACGTATTGGGCACCCCTGTTTTAGACACTATTTTTGATTCACACGGTAATATGGGACAAAGTGCGTCCCTTTTCAGCTCAATACGGGACGCGCAGGGCTCTCAAGTTTTGAGCGGGGTCGTGCATGAGACTGCGTAATTTCCGAGGAGCAGAGGGGGGTGCGAGTGACTTTTTTTTTCGCTGAAAAGGCGCGGTGCCTGCATTATCTAACTGATTTTCTGGGCACAGAAGCACTGTGTAACTAAATTTCAGTGTGAGAAATACCATGTGTGGCGTGTGAGCGTGTGAACACGTCGAATTGCGTGTGTCACACTCTCAAAGCGTGAGACTTGAGAGCATTTTGTTTCTGAATATGGGACGATTCCGTTTTTCAAGGGACGGTTGGCAACCCTAGGTAAGACTGGCTTACCTCTGACAGTTTGCGCTCAGCCCGGTTCTGCTCGTGTTCTGGAGCTCACGTAAGTAGGTCCGGTAAGTTCGCGGGTGCTGTTAATAAAGCTTGTTTTTCCTTCTCAAAACAAAACATTTGTCTGAAAGGTGATATATTTGGGTCCCAAACAGTTGTCCACGAAAAATCCAACAGCGTAGTTAGCGTTCGCATATTGTCTCTCTAGATTCGTATCAATGCGCCCACGTTAGCTCTATTAGCTGTTCACTTGTAAACTTCCCCTTACGGTGGACCGCATCCGCCGTACACTTCCGCTAAAGGTTAACAGGCTAATAATAAGTAATAGGCGCGGAGTGATATGAATCGAGACGAGATATGTGAATGCTAACTACGCTGCTGGATTTTTCGTGGACAAATGTTTAGGACGCAAATATATCACCTTTCGGACAAAATTTGTTTTGAGAAGAAAAACATGCTTTATTAACAGCCCCCGCGAACTTACCGGACCTACTTATGTGAGCTCCAGAACGCGAGTCGAACCGGGCTGAGCGGAGACTGTCAGAGGTAAGCCAGTCTTACCGCACAAACTTTTTAGAAGGAAACCCATACAGATTAACATTTTTTTTTAAAACGCGCTATGCCCTAGCTAGTTTGTAATAGAGTCACTGCAGCACCTGATATTCCTAGCGGTCTCCCATCTGAGTAAGTATCTAAGGTCTGACACAAATTAATTTAAATACTCGTACTGGAGCTGATGTAACTCTAATGATATAACCTCATTTATATGTATATATTGCTTACGTAATAATTGTCTTTATTGATCGGTCACCATGACAACAAACATGCAACTACCTCACCTTTTATAACATATAGGAAACTCATATATGGCACTGTAAACTCTGCTCTTTACTGACTTTACTGACATTGTTGAACTCACTGGGGACAAACAAAGCACTTTTTATGCAAAACGCTGTATGAGTATGTGGCAAGCTCTCTCTCGCTCTCTATACTTCTGTTTGTCTGACCAGCTGAGTGCTTGTCATAAACAGTTTAAGCATCGCCCATGTAGTTTCAGTGGTGTCTATGCAGAGGAAAGAGAAAATCTAAACAACACCAGTGGAAAGCCCTGCAGCCACTGTCAAAATTATCTACTGTAGAAATCCCTGTAGCCCCACTTGGCTCTCCCAAAACCGCCTCTGGCCGAATCTGCAGTTTACGCCACTTGCAACTCAAACAAAATGCCAAATTAATTCAAAACACTGAATCGCTAATTGTACTGAGCACTGATATAAAATAGAAGAATATACATTTACAGTTATGGCAGTGTTTATTCTAGCTTGGCCATACCCAGTTGCCAGGATACAAGCTTCTGTAATACATGGTTTTAAGTGTTTTGATTGAATAACAAGGGGTTTAATAAAAGCACCTTGTATTATGTTGTGATTCCAGTCATGAGCAGCCTGTGCTGGATTAATTTGGAGAAGCGAAGGTGTTTGCTTGCCATTCAGGTGTCTCTGTGTTCTTTCTCTAAATCACAACACTTAAAAGGGGAGAGTGACGTCAAACTTGTGCTTGGAAGGACCGTAATTCAAAACAGTGTTAATTTTGACAAGAAATTTAAGTTCTTGTTTCAGTTTTAGTTTTTCAACTTTTATTTTAGTCAAGATTTTGTCTAAGAATTATTTTTACTTTGAACAAAGAAGTTGTGCCGATTTAGTCGACAAAGTCCATAATAAAAATACAGAAAACCAAGACACTCTCTTATTGACACTTCCCAGTCACGTGACCTTCGTAAAAGCAAGCGCCATTTTGGACATGAACATCACCGCGGTTTGAACGTGTTTGAATGCGACAAAGACGAATCGGACAATCGAGATTTGGATTAAACAAAGTGAACGAGATGACACCTCCACTATCCAGCGACGCAGCACATTTACAGGGTGAGCAGAGGGAGAGATATTTGGAAAAGCTGAAAATAGCTGGTTTAGATAGTGGTGTTTACCTGCTTCCGCCAGGATTGTTTACGGACGTGAGAAAGTACACCAAGTCCTCGTCATTACCAGACTTCGGTCCTCATGATTAGTACACGTAGGATCACATAGGATCACAGCTTCTCTGTTCAAGGACTCAGTACAGACCAAAAAGTTTGCAACTGAAGCAACAAGGTATGCCTAACTAACAGTCAGAGGTGTCAAAATTAGAAGTTAGAAATTGAGATTGAGACCAAGCTTATTGTGAAATACTGACGTTTGACCTGTCCAGAGCCTTCAAAGGTAAACAAAGTAACAAACCCTGTTTTGTGCTTTTCCGTATAAAAGCCCCATGTGCTCGGGGAGTGACTGTTGTGCCGGGAAATGAATTGCATAGTCAAAAAGATGAGACTGTAAGGTTTCATTTGATGTGTAGATTGTCATGGTACACGATGTGCTCTCAAGCAGAAAGAAAAAAAAAACAGTGAAAAAAAAAAAAACAGTGAACGGAACCACACGCGGGCCATCCCCAGCGTATGAGGTTAACCTCATATGCTGTAATCGCTATATTTGATATCTGTATCCTTTAACGTTCCGTTGATCTCTGCTGTGTTGTTGGCTGTGGTATGCCACTTCATGTCCAAAATGGCGGCCACAATTTTGTGACGTCACATGGGATGGATCAATAAGTGAAAATTCCATTATTTATTATGGTATACTTTAATTTTAATAGACCTGCACCCTAGTGTATTTCAGCCTACTGGCCTTCATCAGGGGTACAAAAACCCGTTTTATTTGCCATGGTTTTCTGTATTTTTACATTTACGAAAGAGCACTTCTTTTCATCATTGCCTGGAGGTCCACAAAGAGTTCCTTGTTAACCTTTGTTCACAACACATCCATAATAGTTAGAATATATTTTCTAGTAGTCAACCAGAAAATATATTTCATAATTATTTTCATGAGTGACTTGCATGAGTTCAGGGACATGCAAAATGTGTTCTGCGGACGTTTGTAGATGGTCTGTTTTGGGGCTCTGGGAGTGAAAAGTGGAATTTGGATCGTTGCTCTAAATCAGATATGTTTAATTTAACATTCTATTGAAAATATCATTTTTGTCCTAGATGTAGTCATTTTTTATTTCATTTTAGCCAGCAAAAATATGAAACGACAAACTGTGATGGAAAATGGATAGTTGAGAAAATTTAATTATGAACAAACCTAGAAATCCATTGTGTGTTTGCATTTGGAAATGTAAATCCACTGCAAACCAAATAAAATAAAATAAAATAGCAGCTCAGTATTATATAGCATAACAGTTCAATATGTATGTTTCTTATGCATAAACAATGCAAGTAAAGCGATTGTTTAACAAGCTCATACACAGTAGGTATGCAGGGTTATGGCAATAAAATGTAATAAATGAAAGATAGACACATACGTTTAATGCTGTCATGTAGAACATTCCAGGTAAAACGATAACATTCCCGTAGAGGCAAGCATGTGGCATACCCCTCATAGGTGAATTTACATAGTGCGCCCTTAGAAGCAACCACAGTATTTACTTAACTACCAGCAGAAGTTGCACAAACATTTGCATGAAATATACATCTGCCTCCATAACAACTGTGAGGCTGCAGGGAGACAATGCACACTCATAAAAGAGAAAGGATACAGTAAGAAGAGGCGATAAAATCCACACAGCTAAAGTAGTAAAAAGTATAATTTGGTTCTAATCATACATCGGTATAAAGAAACTGTTACCCTGGAGACACAGTAAAAGTTATATGCAGTAACATAGCGCAGTAACACCTTCTGCTTTGGTTCATATTACATACAGTGACGACGAAGGAGGATAAGAATGTGTGTAAGTGACTCATTTGCTGCTCTGTATGGTTCATAATACTAAACTTTTTTACTAATAATAATAAACACAGAAAAGGTTTCTTGCCAGTGGAATAAACGTGAATGTGTGTAATGTTTTATTTATTTGTGTCCTATGGCAAGACACTTAACCCCTCTCACCCCCGTGTTTGTGTACACTGCTCTGTGTGTGTGTGTGAATGGTGAATGGGGGAGTGGTTCCTTGATATAAAGAGCTTTGAGTGTCTTGAAGGTGGAAAAGCGCTATTTAAACTGTGTCCATTTAAAATAACTTCCCTTAACAACGTACGTTACATGGAAAAAGGAATCTGACACAGGTTTGTTTTGGTATTTTTATTGTAACAGAGACACATGATTAATAATTAACCATGTGTCTGTTACAATAAAAATATAATAGAATAAACAATACAATAGAAATAATATGACCACACGAAAGCTGAATTAGTATTTAAACATGTCCTGAAGTCTGTAGTGTCAAAGTTTAGAGGCACTTTACTCACCCCATAAGAAAGAGCAATGTGTTCCTGATTGCCTTGTTGTCCGATTATTCGCGTATCCACAGTCTTTTGGCAGCTAAAGAATCTGATCTCATTCTGTACATGAGCTCCGGAGAAAGTCTGAACATGAACAGGACCTTCTTCCTTCTTTTCCTTCTTCTTTCTTCCTCCAGCTCATCCGCGAAATATTACATCTTTACGGTGTGTGTAGCAGGCCCGGATCTAGACTGCACAGATTGGGGGGGCATTTCAAAATTTTGGTGGGCATTGTGTGGAGTTTCATGTGGAACATTTTTCCTTCTAATGCAGGGGTTCTTAACCTTTTGACGTTGAGGCCCAGTTTTCCCAGTGCAGAGTGGTTTGGGGTCCATTAAGTATTGACAAAATGCAGAAGTAAAGCCTGAACTGAACCAGACCACATGTTTTAAACAAAGCTGAAATGCAGAAAAAGTTTAAACGTAGGATTTTCCATTTTGAATTGTTATTTTAAAAAGTGTCATTCTTAAAGACTATATGAGATGACAAAATATATTCAAACAAAATGACTTGATTAACACTAGCACAGTTTTATTTCATTGCCAATAATGAGTAATTGAACTCACTTTGACATTAGGTTTAAAATGTTTTAGGTTTACGTTTATAAATCTAAAATAAGCCCATGTTTGGCGCTAGTTTAGTTGGTTTAGTTTATAAATTGTACAGTTCTGGTTCTGTTTAGTTTGTGACTGTAGACCTGGTTTAGTCCTGGTTCTCAGTCCTGGTTTAGTCCTGGTTTAGTCGTGGCTTAGTCCTGGTTTAGACCTGGTTTAGTGATGGTTTAGACCTGGTTTAGACCTGGCTTAGTCCTGGTTTAGATCTGGTTTAGTCCTTGTTTAGTCCTGGTTTAGACCTGGTTTAGACTTGGTTTAGTCCTGGCTTAGATCTGGTTTAGACCTGGTTTAGACCAGGTTTAGTTCTGGTTTAGACCTGGTTTAGTCCTGGCTTAGACCTGGTTTAGACTTGGTTTAGTCCTGGTTTAGACCTGGTTTAGACCTGGTTTAGTCCTTGTTTAGTCCTGGTTTAGACCTGGTTTAGACTTGGTTTAGTCCTGGCTTAGATCTGGTTTAGACCTGGTTTAGTCCTGGTTTAGACCTGGTTTAGTCCTGGTTTAGACCTGGTTTAGTCCTGGCTTAGATCTGGTTTAGACCTGGTTTAGACCTGGTTTAGTCCTGGTTTAGATCTGGTTTAGTCCTTGTTTAGACCTGGTTTAGTCCTGGCTTAGATCTGGTTTAGACCTGGTTTAGATCTGGTTTAGTCCTGGTTTAGATCTGGTTTAGTCCTTGTTTAGACTTGGTTTAGCCCTAGCTTAGATCTGGTTTAGACCCTGGTTTACTCCTGGTTTAGACCTGGTATAGACCTTGTTTAGTCCTGGTTGAGACAGGGCTTTTGAGCGGGGTCGTGCGTGAGACTGCGTAATTTCCGAGGAGGGGGGGGGGGGAGACTTGAATTGCGTGAGAAATGCCGTGTGAGCGTGTGAACACGTCGAATTGCGTGTTGAGAGCCCTGTGTAAATGTTTGTCTAAAGGGCAAACTTAAACTACAAAGCAACTAATGAGCGTTATATAAATTAAGTTATTACGTGATGGTTCTAAGTTTGTTTTATCATCACCGTTTTGTCGTTCTCCAGAATTTCTCCAGTGTGAGATCAATAAAGTTGCTTCTCTTCCTCGTGTTCAGTCGCTGTCCTTATCACTGGCAGTGCGGGCTTAGCAGTCTACTACTACAGTCTGCCCAACAACAGAACTATCTATTTTCTGATTGGCTGAAAAGGGCGCGGCGCCTGATAGCTGAGATTTTTTTCCGGGGAGCGGGGCGGGGAGGAGGGGGGGAGTGTTTTTCGCTGAAAACGCGCGGTGCCTGCATAAAATGAGCCACACAGACCGATTTTCTGGGCACAAAAAAAAAAAAAAAAATCAGCGTGAGAAATGCCATGTGTGGCATGTGAGCGTGTGAACACCTCGAATTGCGTGTGTCACACTCTCAATGCGTGAGACTTGAGAGCCCTGGTTTAGACCTGGTTTAGTCCTCCACTCCAAACCCTGGCGGAGCGACAGAGAAAGAACTGAGGCCTGAGCTCACAAATCCTGCGCTCCTTTCGCGGTCTCTGCGCCCCAGCCTCCGCACCTCGGGGAGGAGGCGCTAAAGCGAATACGCGCACGTCACGTAGAACACGATCTGAGTCGGATTCGATAAAACTGGCATTATAATTGATAAATCTTGGTTTTGGAGTGCAGAGGGAGCCCGACCAACATTCCAGCGGATGTCCGATCGCCTTTGTGTTGCACGCAGGGACCGTGGACTCTCGGAGTGATTATATATGCAGTAAATACCCCGTTACGACTGCGCTGGTGATTGTTCAGGCCCGAAACACGAACAGGAACTGCGCTCGGCCTTCGCTTCGCTCGCGTCTTTTTTCTTTTTTCCTGTAGAGATATGCGACTGGTGACTGATTCACCGGACTCTCTATACTTATTGTCCTACTGGCGAATCAGACGTGGAATTTTGGCGGAGCAAACAAGAAAACGTGATAGGCTGGTTCAAATTACATCAAATACAGTTGACCAATTGGGTGGACACTTGAACATTTTGGGTGGGCATTGCCCACCCCTGCCCACTTCTAGATCCGACCTCGGTGTGTAGAATCCCTCAGTCGTCCAGGTAGAATCCATGGCAAAAGGAGAAATTCAATTTGTCAACTGGACAAAGTTTATTTGGTCAAATACGTTTCACAGCTCATTTAAGCTACTTCTTCAGTTCTGAAGAATTACATCTTTACATACAACTCTGCAGCATAAATATTCACGAGCTGCTCACAGTTGATAGGCAGAAAAAGAAAACAAAAGAGCGCTAATCGTCACGTGAATGGCCAGTAGTGCCAGTATGATTATGGTAATTCACACGTCCCGTTTCTTTCCGAAAAACCTGGCTAGTGTCATTTGATTTACATCTGATTTTCTCCTTGTATGTTTGTCCCATCAACAGATTGAATTGAAACATGATAGTTCAGACTACTTGTTTATAGTGGTTTTTGTGATCATTGTTGTACTTCTTACACACAGGGAAGACAAAATACATGGAAACAGGCTGCTGATCAATAGTTAGAGCATTACCCATAATTAGAATGAAAGGGTTAATAATAAAAGTACATGATAAAAATCCAACCAGGCTTTAAGGGTGCCTTCACTCTTGAAAGATTCCGAAATCATCACAATGGAGCTCAACGATGACCGTCCATCCCCTGGTTCTACATTTCCCATTCATTTTTCTCATTTTTTAAAATTCAAATTCTCATCTCTTAATATTTAAATTTTATTTTAAATTTTAAACAGTCTATGGGAAATGGGAATGGAAAATTTACTTCTGGAACCGAAACAAGCGGTCACTGTTGAGCTCCAGTGAGATTAAGCAAAGACTAAACCTGCGCCCGACCAAGACTAAACCAGAACTAAATAGAACCAAACCAGGGCGACATAATTACTAAACAAACAGGAATCATCTTGTATGAAGCAACCAATTCAACCACTGTGCAATCAAAACTTTATACAAGTTTTCAATGTGCACATCTACTTTGTTCTAAATTTTGTCTGTTAAACCTAATACTTTTTGCAATTTAAAACTTGTACCAAAGCCAAAAATGTCTCAAGTAGGCCTTCATTAAGAACGTGTGGTAAAAGGCTGTACGGCGTAAACAACTGCTGACAAGGGAATCAGCTAGGGGCCATAGATTTAAAGTCTCAAGACACTCAAGACTGTGCAAAATGTGGTTTATTTCTTCATTTACAGTTCAGTCCCTGTGTTAAGGTGCCTGACATAATTTTTCTGCTGGAAGGTTCGTCATCATGGAGATTCCACGGTAGAGATCTATATAGGCTATTTTTGCAAGAAAGAGAATCCTTCCTTGAACAGAAATGGAGGTCTCACACATCATTTGTCTCCCATCTATAACTCTATCCTCAAACCTAAATCAAAACAAACAAAGAAAACAATAGGGCAGCAGGTCAGGTCCAGAGATGTGAAAACACCCATTATGGCCCTGAATGGTTCTGCTAACAAGACCCCACACTCCACTCCCACTGCATATTTAATAGGCCCACCTAACTAACAGAAACTGTAAACATGTAGGTGTGGTCGTTTCAAAGTAATTTCATTGTAGTTAGCTCCTCCCTGCAGGCAGATATAGGCAGTGTCCACTAGCGTCTGACCAGAAGTGAAGAAGCAGCTTGGATGAGCTGCGAAACGTATTTCACCAAATAAACTTTTGTTCAGTTGACAAATTGAATTTCTCCTTTTGCCATAGACGACTGAGGGATTCAACACACATCATGAGGGAGACAATAGGCAACATTACAGTTACATTAAAGGTCCCATGGCATGAAATTTTCACTTTCTGAGGTTTTTGAACGTTAATGTGAGCTTCCCTACCCTGTTTAGGGCCCCCCAATGGCTAAAAGTTGCGTAATGTCTAAACTGAGCATTTGCGATCCTTTTCTGCGTTTGAAAAAAACACAGCTCAAATGGGCGATTCTGGACAAGGCACCTTATTGACGTCAGATCGAAAAAAGAAATGCAAATGCAGTTCCACCATCGTCTGGATCTCCACCCCCTGTCTCTGGAAATCACGCCCAGAGAGTTTGGACCGCGGAGGAGCTACGCAATGCGAAATGCCTTTTTTTATTTGCCTGGAGGCACATGCAAGTGTTTCTAGGCTTGGAAGTCCTTTACCTGACCCTTTGGACCTCTGAAACGGCAGTGGTTTAATTTTATTTTCTGTACAAATGTGTTTTTTTTCATTGAAAAGGCTGTCCTTTCCTCCTTCTCGCTTACACACGCGGAAGTGGGGCCAGCACACAGCGCACCGCTAACACAAGGAACCAGCGGCGCATTTGGGCCCCCCCCTCCCCTTCCTCTTACCAATCTGTCTCCTTCTCATTTGCATTCAAGCAACAAGGCCCAGAATGAGTCGTTCAGAGAGTTATTTTTTGACTCTGACTCTGTACATGTGTCTTTCTCATGCACTAAGTGTTGACTTTGAAGAAGGATTCATTTACAGTATTAGGGAACCATTAAGGAGCCATATAAAAGCATCAAGAAGTACCATGTCATGGGATCTTTAACAAATTACAGTTCAGAGCTACGGAGAGTCGTCCCTATTCACAGAGAGAAATATAGTATTTTTTTCAAGATTGTTTATTTGTCATATGCAGGATCAACACAAGGTCAACAATGCAATGAAATGCTTAGGATCAGAAGAACCGTTGACTCGCTAAGATAGTCAAGAAGTACTAATAACATGCAATAATAGTACATGGTAGAAAAGTGTTGCAAAAAGCAGGGGAAGAGGTGAAAAATATAATTAAAAAAATATGTAATAAAATATGATCAATACAAAGGTACAGGTAGGATTAAATAAGTATTTCACATATTGCACATAATATAGTGTAGTATAAGTATTACACATGGGTTATGAAGCAGGTTATTGCACAGGTAACAGTAGCAATAGAAACACCCATAATAAAAAAAAAATGCTAGATAGATATGTTTAATGTCATACTGTGGAACATTCTAGGCAAAGCAATAACATCTCCATGGAAACAGGCAGGTGACGGACCCTGCACCTCAGTGGATCCACTGGGTATACTAATGTGAGAGGAGTGCTCTCGTTTAAAATGCAGGTAGAGAGGAGGACACAGCTCACAAACATGGACCCAAACCTGAACTTGTGCATGCTGAGGTGCGCTCTGTCACTCAAACATAACCACGGCGACAAGGATGTGATGGGGTCAGATGCTTTGCCATTTCCAAAACAGGACCTTGGTCTCATTAGTCTGTTTAGGAAAGCATTTTGTTGATTTTGTTGATTGTCATTGACAGTATAAGAGCTCGTAAAGGTGAGGTATCTAAATTTATTCTTATATACTGTATTAGTAAATGTATTTATTTTTTTCTCACATAGATTGTATAGTAAAAGCAGCGCAGTAGTTTATTGTTCACAAACACGGGAGAAACAGCCTTAGGCGTTGCTAAAACTGTGTTGGCTTCACTTTCCCATCTGTCAAAGCTGTTCTAAAGCTTTTCACATGCCTGAAAAGTCATTCATGTAAATACAAGTGAAATGGCAAAGGGTTAGTGAGAACTTGTAAGGACTAAATGGTTAAATAGAATATATATTTAAAGAACCCATATTACACTTATTATATATATTAGGGGTGTAAAGATTAACCGATTTGGATCGGTTATCGGTCTGTGACCTCTGCGATCTGAGTGTACCGATCAGCGGAGCCCGGATCGGTCCAAATTCACTACGAAAGGTCCGATGCACCGGATTTACAGCCAAGAATCGGTTCTCGGCTCCTGAGCGGTCTCTGTCATGGTGCAGCAGCCGCTCTGTGTGTGCCTGCGTTCTTTAGCGAACGGTGGGTGGTTCACTTACCTGGGGTTGAAGCTTATTGGCTGGTTAACTGCCAATCATGCGAGCGGCGCGGGCTATATGCGGAAGCGAGCACAAAACGTTTGCACTGTATAGCCGTGTCCCAATTCGCATTGTGCGGAGGGCGGGTTTCCCGCCGCCTACGTCGTGTCTCGTCAGGAGATCTACTCTATCGGTAAGCTAAGCTAAGTTTCCTTTTATTGAGCTGTTGTTTAAGTTAATTTGGTGCGCTACCGCTATTTATGGACATGGTTCATATACGTGGTTAACTTTTGTGCCAGTGTTGTGTCGTGTTGATAAAACTTTCACTGTCGGTCTGATGTTTCACTATCGGCTCAGTAGTCTGCATAGCAGCTATAGACCATAACAATTGTATGATACTAGCGTTTTTATTGTCACGGTTAGTGGATTGGGTGATTTATTTAGACAACATTCATGTATTGGCAATGTATATTTGATTTGGGCTAAAATTGACTTGGCTAATTTACTTTTGTGTGAAAATACAATGTATAATCAGAATTGGTGCATTTCTGTATTTAGATACTTATGATTTTTTTGTTAAGAAAAGTTAATTACAGGCATAAAAAGACATGTTGGATTTAACATGCTAGTGTTTTCTATAACTGCCTAGTAATATCTATCTACTTGTCAGTGATATGTTGCACTTTTACAGTTACTGAAACTGTGACTGAAGCACTAATTCTGATTCATTCAGATTTTTGCCTTTAATAGGCAACTTGCTTGTTTTATAACGACTTTTTTATTTTTTATATCTAACCTTATAGTTTTGTATTGCTTGAGGGAAGGAATGTGTTATATTTTAAGTATGAGCAGAGTTTTTCAGTAGGCCTGGTGTATTGTCTGTTGGACACTAAATAAACAAAAGAATACTATTTTGAAATTTCATTTTTGTTTCTCTCTTTTTCTTCTCAATAACTTTAAAGCACTTGGGAGTAAAGTTGTCAATTTGTATTGAATCGAAATTAACCGAACCGGATCGGATCGAATCGTATCGAATCGAATCGTACCGGATCGTTTACTAATTTTATGAATCGTCCCTGAATCGAATCGTAGCCTGTGAATCGAGATTCGAATCGAACCGTTTTGTGAGTGAAAGATTCACACCCCTAATATATATATATATATATATAATGTTGTTTCCTCATCAAAAACATACCCACAGTTGTGATATGTTTCCTTCACACGTGTTTAACACACAAACCCTGCATATTTAGGCTGAGTTCTGCTCTCAAACAGAAAACACTCTGCTTCACCTTGTGCGTCGTGTCATACAGGAAGTGTTTCACTGTATTTTTAAATTCCATACACCTTCCCTAGAATCATTTGGATAATTTCACCCTTGGAATTTCCCATCTCTAAACAAAAAGTAAAAGGTAGCTGTGAACTTCATCATTGGAGATGTAGACAGAATAATAATGGTTACTCAAATATCTGCGAATGAAACAAAACACAATATTATAACTTAAAGCTTACAAGAGGCAATTTGGTGTGATATAGGACCATTAAATACCTGTTTCATTCTTAAGTCATTTTTCATCTCTTAGTTACATAGTGCAGCTTATATAAGTGGTATCTTATTCACTAATTCTTAAGTATATAGATAAACTGAAATACAGTGTTCCCTCGTTTATTGCAGGGGTTATGTTCTAAAAATAACCCGCAATAGGTGAAATCCGTGAACTAGCCAGTTTTATATTTTACAATTATTCTACATGTTTCTACATGGGCACCTGCATCACACAGGACCTCAGGTGGGAGCCGACCATCAACTCCCTCATCAAGAAGGCCCAGCAGAGGTTGTACTTCCTGCGGCAGCTAAAGAAAGCCAAGCTGCCAGTCCAGATGATGGTGAAGTTCTACACGGCCATCATTGAGTCCATCCTCACCTCTTCCATCACTGTGTGGTATGCTGGAGACACTGCCAGGGACAAACAGAGACTGCAGCGCATTGTGCGCTCTGCTGAGAAGGTGATTGGCTGCAGCCTTCCATCTATCCAGAACCTATACGGCTCCAGGACTCGGGGGCGAGCAGGCTGGATAGCAGCTGACACTTCTCACCCTGGACATGGACTATTTAAGCCACTTCCCTCTGGCAGGAGGCTACGGTCCATCAGGACCAGAACATCCCGTCACAAGAACAGTTTCTTTCCCTCTGCTGTTGGACATGAACAATAACATCTGCACAAAGTTGGTCACTTTATATCACTAGTCACTTTAATTAAGTCATGTTTGCACTACTGTTCTGATGCTGCTCATCTGAACCTTTTTATTGTTTTTATTTTTATTTGGATTGTTTTTTTTAATTATATAATAGCTATATTCTAGTTATTATTATTATTTAGTGTCTATATTCTAGTTATTATTATTATTTAGTGTTTTAAGTTAGCACCTTATCACCGAGACAAGTTTCTAGTTTGTGAATTGTGTTCACTTGACAGTGGCAATAAAAGTTTTTCTGATTCTGATTCAAACTTTTATAGATTTTGAACAAAAAAAGTATAGAATGAAACCAAAGATCAAAACCTGTTTTCAGGTGCCTTCTTTGGTGCAGAAGGTTTTGTCGACATTGTGGGTTTTGTCTAGGAGAAAACTTGCAAACATACAGCACTTCAGAGTCACACTGTGAGCGATTGAACATTTATAAAAATTTGGCTGAACACATTCTGTACTGTACAGGAGACACGGCACGGAGGAGAATGACGGACAAATCGGCAAAGGTCTACAGTCCCATAGCCAATTACTTTCTGAATGACTTTCTTGAATGTGTATTGTATTCTATAACTTCAATAGCAGGTATATTGCGTTATTATCAAATGGTTACCTATTCTTCACAAGTCACTGGCCCTTCGACTCCTCTCACATTTCCCTGCTTTGACTTTTGAAACATAGAAACACAACTGTGAAGCTGCAGCTGCTGAGGATCAAAGTGAGTGCCAAAAGCTCTTTCTCACTGCTGCGTCTGCTTGATCAATATTTGATTTGTTTGATTTGAGATTTTGAGATTGACCCCTTCTGCTCGTGTTTTTATACTGGTAAACAGCTGTGCTTCATCTCATCTACCTGTTTTCCATCGTACTAAAACACAAACACACTGTTGGTGCTGGATATCGCTACAGGCTGCAGTAGTTGGGGGTGTTATTGTGGTATATTTTTTAGTTCAAATACATTTTATATCACTTCTTCAAAGGTTTCAGACTTAAAATAGAAAGGTAAATAAGTTAGGGATTCATTAAAAGTTGCTTTTGTCTCTTGGTATAGTTCTTATCTGTAAAAGATAATTGGTCTAGAAATAACAATTTGTTTTACCTGGTTAAATAATGGTCAGATACTGTCCATATCAGTAGAAGTAGAGTTAGTATTGGCAAAAGGAGAAATTCAATTTATCAACTGGACAAAAGTTTATTTGGTTGAATATGTTTTGCGGCTCATCAAAGCTGCTTCTTCAGTTCTGGTCAGATGCTGGTGGACACTGCCTTGGAGGAGCTAACTTCCAAGGCGTGACAAAATTTGTGTGACAAATTGAATTTCTCCTTTTATCATGGATTCTACCTGGACTCTTCACGCTTCAATGAAATTAATATGAAACGACCACACTGACTTGTTTTCAGTTTCTGTTAGTTAGGTAAGCCTAATCAATATGCAGTGGAGGTGGAGTGTGGGGTCTTGTTAGCTGCAGTAGCTCAGTTGGTAGAGCGTTTGTCCACTGATCCAAAGGTTGGTGGTTCAAATCCCGCTCTTGACATAAGAAACATCAGTAGTTGAGCGGTCAGATCCACTGACCCACAGGTTGGTTGGTACGATTCCAGCTCCCACAGATGAATGCTGCCGTTGTGTCCTTGGGCAAGACACTTAACCCTCCTCGCCCCCAGTGTCTGTGTACACTGGTGTGTGAATGCGTGTGTGAATGGGTGATTGGTTCCTTGTTGTAAAGTGCTTTGGGTGCCTTGAAGGTGGAAAAGCGCTATATAAAGATGTGACCATTACCATTGTTAGCGTCCCCATTCACGGCCATAATGGGTGTTTTTTCACACCTCTGGACCTGACCTGGCTAACCCTTTTGTTTTCTTTGTTTGTTTTGATTTAGGTTTGAGGATAAAGTTATAGATGGGAGACAAATGATGTATGAGACCTCCATTTCTGTTCAAGGAAGGATTCTCTTTCTTGACAAAATAGCTTCTTTAACTCCCCTGTCAAACCAGTTCTTTTCTCTGGCTAAGATCTGTACCTCACTGTCCTCAAAGGAGTGGCCTGTGGCTTCTAGGTGGAGATGTACGGCAGATGAAGGTCCGCTCTGGCACGCCCGTCTGTGTTGGTACATCCTCTTGTGAAGTGGCTGTTTTGTTTCTCCAATGTAGTGCTCACTGCAGTCTTCACTACACTGAATGGAGTAGACCATGGAGTAGAGTTAGTATTGATACTTTGCAGGTGATGTCATCAACATTCCCTGGGGGTGTGATGCTAACTGTAGGTCAGGGCTCTCAAGGCTCACGCTTGAGAGTGTGACACACGCAATTCGACGTATTCACACGCTCACACGCCACACATGGCATTTCTCACGCTGATATTTTATTTTTATTTTTTATTTTTTTGTGGCCAGAAAATCGGTCTGTGTGGCTTAGTTTATGCAGGCTCCGCGCGTTTTCAGCGCCGCCCCCTCCCCCTGCTCCGGGGGAGCTCCGGGGGAGCTCCGGGGGAGCAGGGGGAGGGGGGGACGGCCCCCGGGCACGTCCTGAGCCTCAGTCCCGGTGCCACGTCTCCTCTGAGACGCACCGACTCCGGTCCCGGTGTCTCCGTCTGTGCGTAACGTGTCCTCCCCGACGGCATACGCGCGGAATACGCGTGGCCCAGAGCCGAACTGCCCATGGTGAGCCGCGGTGAGCCGCGGGCCCAGTGCATTAACCAGACTCTGGTTAATGCACCGGTTAAAAATGTCCCGCTCCCCCCGCCCCGGTCCCTCCTCCCCGCCCCTCTCAGCGCGCACTGACAAAGTGCGGTGATGATAAAACAAACTGAGAACCATCAGGTAATAACTTCATTTATATAACTCTCATTAGTTGCTTTGTAGTTTAAGTTTGCTCTTTAGACAAACAGGGCTCTCAACACGCAATTCGACGCTCACACGGCATTTCTCACGCAATTCAAGTGTTCACTCGCACCCCCTCCTGGTCCTCGGAAATTACAGTCTCACGCACGACCCCGCTCAAAACTTGAGAGCCCTGCTGTAGGTATGTTCTGTCTGAGGCTATGTTAGACTTTGCTTTGAGCTTTATTTTAACAGAAAAAACTGACTTAGCTGGAACTACATGATCTGTGTTGTTACACATACTCTCTTAAATACCATCACATTCTCATTCTCGGTAGCATTAGTCAACAGTTTTTCAGTTAGTCACGCTCACTTTTTTGTTGAAAATCAAACACCTACAGTAAATAAGACCATGAACACTTGTATTCACCACAGGCTCCTAAAAATGTGCTGTTTAAATCCATATTTTTTTCTTTAGACAACCTTAAAACTTTTTTGACAGTTTGCTTATGTGTGCATTGTATAAACCAGTGTTTCCCAATCAGGGGTACAAGTACCCCTAGGGGTACGCGAGCACACTGCAGGGGGTATTCGGCAGTGTCACTGGGAGATTTTTGGGAATTTTTTAATTCTAATTTGAGTAAATTTGAGTTCAAAAAAAGAGAGAAATAAATGCCTGAGAAATAAATTTCCAAATTAAGGAGATGAAATTATCTGTTGTGTCACACTCTACTTTTGGAGAATTATCAACATGTATGAGTGAGGGGGTACTCGAGGTATGACAAAAAGGCTCAGAGGGTACACAAGACAAAAAAAGGTTGGGAAACACTGGTATAAACACACATTTTTAGTACCTTTGTAAAGCTAAATAATTCGTTTTTTCAGTGTGTTTTTAGAGAGACCTTGTGTTGTTGTCTGGAGGTGAAGGTCAATTACATATATGTGTAATTGTGTTTTTTGCATGTGCAGCTTACATGATTGTACTCTCAAAATTAACCTACCTCACTAATTAAATGCAAGAGTATATTGAATGTTTCTCAGTAGAATAATTAAAAGTCATGAAAGTTAAATAGGCACAATTAAACTCCAGAAATTACTGTATTGATTTGAATCCTCAGCATATGAGCTAATGTTCAACTTTTACTCAGACAAACTGCATTGTTTTCTTTTTCTGCTAGAAAAGTAGGCCAGTGATCTATATGTGAAAATCCTACTTTCTGAAACTAATACAGTATACATTTTTTTCTATATGTTTTTAACCAGTATTTTTTATTTTATAACAAATCCATAGAGAGTTTGAGAGATGTGCTACTAACTACTAGATTTTACTCATTTTCTTATACAGCTCTGGAAAAAATGAGATACCATTGCATTTTTTTCTGAAATCAGCATCTCTACATGTATTACAGCCATTCCATTCCAGCGTCTGTTGAATTCCAACACAAACACAAAGCTGAGCTACTTCAGTTCTTGCACCAGGAGTGGAATAAAGTCACCCAAGAACAATGTGAAAGACTTGTGGAGAGCATGCCAAGACACATGAAAGCTGTGATTAAAAATAAGGGTTATTGCACCAAATATTGATTTCTGAACTCTTCTTAAGTGTAAACATTAGTATTATGTTGTTTTAAAATGAATTTGAATTTGTTTCTTTGCATTCTTTGTGGTCTGAAAACATGTACCTTTTTTGTTATTTTGATCATTTGTCATTTTCTGCAAATAAATGCTCTAAATCAGGGGTCAGCAACCCGTGGCTCCGGAGCCACATGCGGCTCTTTGATCCCTCTGATGCGGCTCAGTACTGTGGTCCCTCATTTATCACGGAGGTTGCGTTAAAAAAATAACCCACGATAAGCAAAGTCCGCAAAGTCGTCAGCTTTATATTTTACAATTATTCTCCATGTTTTAAGGCTGTAAACGCCTCACCACACACATTCTACACTTTTCTCAGAGTCGAATTAACATTTTCTCACATTTCTCTCTTGTTTAACACTCAAACTTTTGTAGATTTTCAACAAAAAAGCACAGTATTAGAGAGCGAAACCAAAGTGTATTTCATGTGTATGTGTACAGGAGACACGGAGAATGACTGACGAATCGGCAAAGGTCTACAGTCCCTTAGCCAATCAGGATGCAGAAAAAACACTATAAAAAAAACTGGAATAAAAAAAAATCCACAAAACAGCGAGGCCACGAAAAGTGAACCACGATATAGTGAGGGACCACTGTATTTAATTAAAATGTATTTTATTTTAGTTCATTCATTTTCAAAATGTAATTCTATGGCACAAAGTAAAAAAAAAAAAGTTATATGCAGTGTTATTTCATTTTAAATTTCAAAAGGGTTTTGTGTTTTCTTTACTGTGTGAAACGGGTCCATATGGCTCTTTGAGTGGTAAAGGTTGCCGACCCCTGGTCTAAATGATAATATTTTTATTTGGAATTTGGGGGAAATGTTATCAGTAGTTTATAGACTCAGACAAAAATATTCCTTTTGCCCAAACACATACCTATAGGTAGTAAAATCAGAAAAACTGATAATTTTGCAGTGGTCTCTTATTTTTTTCCAGAGCTGTATGTGCAAATACATAATATTTTTAATAATAATAATAAGCATATTTATAATTTATAAGCAACCTTTCTAAAACCCAAGGTGTCACAGGGCAACACAGCAAAAAAAAAAATCTACATAAATACAATTTTAAGATAATTAAACCAAATAAGCGGGTCTAAAAATATGGGTTTTGGGGTGGGACTTGAAAAGAAGTGGTGTTCCAGAGGGCTGACAACTCGTGCTCTCATGGTGACCAGACAAGGAGGAGGAACAGTGAGCTGTAGAGAGAAGGAGCAGAGATTTGGAGGAGATATGTAGGAATCAGGGGATAATCGATAACCGAAGAGCAAAGAGTCTGATGTATTGAGTGTAATTTGACCTACATTACCACAAGAAACCATCAGAAACCAATCCAACAATGACCACGAAAAACACACACAATGCCTGTTAGAGTTACGCTACACTGTTCTACATCAAAATTAATTTCTACACAGACTGGAGTAGCCTTTAGGCCTTGGTGAAAACATGCTTAGGTCTCTTTGGGTCAGCTCCACCTGTCACCGTGAGGTACCTGCCAATACTTTATCTACTCAAGTGTGCAAAATACAGATTTACTCAAGCATGGGTCCTGGTTTGACATGTTATCAATACGCTTAGAAAATCCCATGTATCTTAGTCAGCTGTTTGTTTAAAAGGCATGTTATTTTGTGAGTATGATGAGCGTGGATTCATGGCATTTCAGAAAAAAAGAGAGAGAAGGCTACTTATTTGTGTAAAAAGCTCTGACAAATGTTGCTTTCTTCATTTTTTGTGTTTCAAACTAGTCATTTTAAAGGGACAGTGTGTAAGATTTTTACCCGTTAATTACTGAAATTGAAGATACCCAAAATACATTGTTTTCCAAGCCTTTTCACTTCCATCATGAAATCAAAGTATTCTTTTGGACTTAGATTAGTCACATAAAAGGGGGATCTTCCCCATGCAGAGGCAGCCATTTTGAATACGAGAGCCGCAGAAGGACATTTGGGCTCCGTGGTTTTGGGTAAACAACACAAGCATGCTGCTGGATCAGACTCGTAATGGATCACGTGTTTTGGACTAAATTGTTTTACTGGATTTTATTCGCTGGATCCTTACGGACAAATTGAGAGCAAGTTTATGGTGAAATACAGAGTTTGACCTGTGGAAAGCATTCTAAGGTAAGCTAACCTCGTTTTGTGCTTTTCCGTATAAAAGCCCCATGTGCTCGGGGAGTGTTTGTTTTGCAGGAAAATGAATTGCATAGTAAAAAAGAGGAGACTAAGGTTTCATTTGATGTGTTGATTGTCATGGTAGATGATCAGGAATGTGTGCTTTCATGAGAAAATAAAATAAAATAAAAAACGGGATGGCGTGGCGCGCGGTTCCCTCGAAGTCTGCTGTAGCTAAAACAGAAAGTGCAATAACACCATCCACCTATGCGCCACGAATCCTACACACTGGGGCTTTAAAGGTGCACATACAGCTCTGGAAAAAAATAAGAGATCACTGCATTTTTTTTCCTGAAATCAGCATCTCTGCATGTATTACAGCCATTCCATTCCAGCGTCTGTTGAATTCCAACACAAACACAAAATCAGAAAAAAATCAGAAAAACTGATAATTTTGCAGTGGTCTCTCTTTTTTTTCAGAGCTGTATGCCTGCCACCTGTTTCCATGGAGATATTATTGGCTATTTGGTTATTAACGTATTTATGTCCACCATGTTGGCAAGCGGTTAATATAACATTACAGGCCAGATCTTTGGAGAAACGTCCCTGCTCAGTGAAAAAAAAAACAGATGTTTGACAGAGAAAACAGATGTACAAAGTAGATATGTTTAGTACCATACTGAGGAACATTCCAGGCCTAATAAAAAACATGGAGAACCAGATGGTGGATCTTCACCAGAAAAAAAGAAATGCTATAGTGCACCTTTTAAGAGCCGTTTAAAAGAACCAGATCCATAATGAACATCACAACTGTTAAAGCTACAAATGTGAATTGGTTTATAGCAACCCATGATATGAATTTATGAATTTTCCATGTAATTTCGCACATGTCGAGAATACTGAAAACATGCGGTACGGTAAATCAGTGACTAAATCCAAAGAGACAATGAGGGAATGCTGCTTTGTGTGCTGCATTATCAGGAGAGGCAGGGATCAGGAGAGCACTTGAGTATGATGGAGACAGGAGAGAGATAGCTCCAGGGCCCTGCCATTTTATTGAAGCCACTATGACACTCCAATATCGCCGCCTCTTAGATATGAATTATTGCACCTTTGGGGGATAAAGAACGGCAGAAAGGCACTTAAAATCGGAATGACAGACGCAGAAACTATAAGCATTCGGTAGCAACCTATCCGTGACCTTATCTAATTGGGGTGGTCTTGGTTTACAATGAGCAAACTGCAAAGTAAGGCCCATTTAAGGTCTGACCAAATCTTTTTTTTGACATGTGGATAATGTTCATTAATACAATACAGCTCAGGAAAAAAAAAAATAAGAGATCAGTTTTTCTGATTTTACTATACTTATAGGTATGTGTTTGAGCAGTCTATAAACTACTGACAACATTTCCCCCAAATTCCAAATAAAAATATTATCGTTTAGAGCATTTATTTGCAGAAAATGACAAATGGTCAAAATAACAAAAAGGATACATGTTTTCAGACCTCAAACAATGCAAAGAAACAAATTCAAATTCATTTTAAAACAACATAATACTAATGTTTCCATGTAGAGATGCTGATTTCAGATTTATTTTTTTTTCCAGAGCTGTATAATAGTATTTTAAATATTCATATATCATATTAAATAGTGGTGTTAAATAAAAGTGTATTTATGTTTATTTATGAACACTATGTAACTTTTCAGGTGGAGAGTCTGTCACATACTCGTCATGGTTGAAGATGATTTTGCTTTGCCTGGAGTGTTACAGTTAGTAGTCAGACACCTCCTGGATTGGCTTATAGACCGGTTATTTTCATCTGCAATATTCTATAAAAAAGTAATTTGGAACATCTTGCAGAAAGACGGGAAACTGTCTGAGCTCTTGTCCTTAAATGCTTTTAAATCTAAGGTGAAAGCATCAGAGACCGCCTCAATAATGTGCACTTGTTTTTCCTAATCATTTTATTGTTGTTTGTACGTGTTGTAACTATGTGTTAAAATGTTGCCTCATGGTCAGGTCTCTTTCATTTTTCCCCCCGCTTAAACAAAGGTTATATATATGAAAAGTTTCTATAACAGTACTTAGTGTTTAAGCCGTAACCACCCCTTTAATCCAGGACTGTAAGTCTTGGAAGCTCTCACTGGTTGTATTTGTACCTTATCAGTGACCTTATCTAATTGGGATATTGTTGCTCTAAATCCAACAAACTGCTGTGCCGTTTGTTTTTCGTGGTGTTTTTCATGTTTTGTCCCATCAGTGTTAATTAATTGCCGAGTCTGGCAAGAAGCCCAGAGGTTCGGTCACTTGGCCTTGTTATCTTGAAGAATTAAGCACACCGGTGGAGAGCCAAACACCCTTACAACCTTTTATTCATTTATGTGTTGAAATCCAACCGGCCCTCCGCTGCCCCTGTGAGGTCAGGAGGGTCAAAGGTCACGCACTCAATGATAGGTTAAGCCTGGTATCTTTTAAGGAGAGCTGTTATTGGACGTGTAGCAGGGGGAGGTAGGGGAGATGCATTACAAGGTCAGTTGTTGACGTTTTGCCTGGTGCTGTGGATACAAGTTGACATGTTGCCTTGTATTGATCCTGTTTGTATGTGCGCATAAGCAAGGACACACGATTAGAGGAGTGACCAGTTCACGTTCCAGAGGAGCATATGTTTGGGGTGTCACTGCACCTAAATATACATATTTCTTTTCACAGGCAGCTGTTCACTTAAGGAGTACTACTACCAACAACTACATCAAATACAATAGAAAGTATTATATACGTATTCAAGTATTTTGTATTACTATATTTATATATTTTACAGCTCTGGAAAAAAATAAGAGACCACTGCAAAATTATCAGTTTTTCTGATTTTACTACTTAAAGGTATGTGTTTGGGCAAAAGGAACATTATTTTTGTTTGAGTCTATAAACTACTGACAACATTTCCCCCAAATTCCAAATAAAAATATTTAATATAATAAATAAATATTAATAAAACATTTATTTACAGAAAATGACAAATGGTCCAAGTAACAAAAAAGAAATGCAAAGAAACAAGATCAAGTTCATTTAAAAACAACATAATACTAATGTTTACACTTAAGAAGAGTTCAGAAATCAATATTTGGTGCAATAACCTTTATTTTTGGCATGCTCTCCACAAGTCTTTCACATTGTTCTTGGGTGACTTTATTCCACTCCTGGTGCAAGAACTGAAGTAGCTCAGCTTTGTGTTTGTGTTGGAATTCAACAGACGCTGGAATGGAATGGCTGTAATACATGTAGAGATGCTGATTTTAGAAAAAAAATGCAGTGGTCTCTTATTTTTTTCCAGAGCTGTATTTGTACTTGTGACTATACATTTGTATAATTATGCTTAGGCTTGTTGTTATTATATTATATTGTGATGTGTGAGCTACTGTGTCCAAATAATTTCCCCTATGGATCAATAAATTGTAAGTATAGGAAGGAAGAAAGTTTTTGTTTTTCACATTTTCATTTCATTGTTTTGATCAGTAATAATATAGCTTAACAGAACAGTGTGAGCTTGTGTATTTTAATGGCAGTTGATGTCATTTTTTGTGATGGTCCACTTCCAACTTGTTTCCATATGTTATTGCTTTGTCTATAGTTCCACAGTATGGCGTAGAACTTATCTTCCCTTACTTTACTTGAATCCCCACTGTGGATGATACCAAAAAAGAGGGAGAAAGTGAAAGAGAGAGAAAGAGAGAGAGAGAGAGAGAGAGAGAGAGAGAGAGAATGTCTGAAAGCACTAAAAACTTCTTTTAAAACAACTTTCTTTAAAAAAAAAAAAAAACTAAACTAAACTAAAAACATGTACTTGTCTCTCCATAGGCCTGGCTTTCCTGGTGGCAGACACACCACCTGCTTGTCTCCATGGAAATGTTCTGACTTTGCCTCTAATATTATAGGGAATTGTTTTGAATTGTTTTATCTCCATGGAGAATTTTCCAAAGTTTAGTTTTAAGTTTCTGTCTTCGTGGAGTCTACCCCAGAGCGCTTAGAAGTATGACAGTACTCCACCAGGAGGTAAGAGGAGATGTGACTGGATAATGCTTGGAGAATGTGACATTGATTTTCTGGAAAAATTATTTCATTAAAGGGATATGCCACCCCCAGGTCAAATTTGGGCATCTCCCCACAGTCCAGAGACTAAAATAAGTGGTGGAAAGCGTTTACCTGCTCACCCAGCCATTGTCCGAGCCTGTCACCACTGACCGCCGCGGTATCTGCAGCTCCTCCGCCTTAGACTGGAGTCTAACGTCGCCAGAGAAAGATTTCGGCCAAAAGGAATTAATTTGCTCGATGCGTTTCCCAATTACTTTCTGTGTAGTGCGCATTCATATTGAGTGCAAATAAATGTGCAAATCAACACGGAGAGCTTGACTTGGTCATTTTGGGTGGGAACTATTTTCCAGTGCGGAAGAATACAGTCGAATCACGCACCACGTTGTGCAACAGGGGAACTCCCTTCCCGGTGCGTAACTGGGATTCCCCTGGCAGCGTACTGCGTGATTCGACTGTATTCTTCCGCACTGGAAAATAGTTCCCACCCAAAATGACCAAGGCAAGCTCTCCGTGTTGATTTGCACATTTATTTGCACTCGATATGAATGCGCACTACACAGAAAGTAATTGGGAAACGCATCGAGCAAATTAATTCCTTTTGGCCGAAATCTTTCTCTGGCGACGTTAGACTCCAGTCTAAGGCGGAGGAGCTGCAGATACCGCGGCGGTCAGTGGCGACAGGCTCGGACAATGGCTGGGTGAGCAGGAAAACGCTTTCCACCACTTATTTTAGTCTCTGGACTGTGGGGAGATGCCCAAATTTGACCTGGGGGTGGCATATCCCTTTAAAGGTGCACTGTGCAACTTTTATGGTGGAATCTACATCCATGGAGATGTTATTACTTTGGAATGCCTGGAATGTTACACTAAATTACCGGTCATATCTGTGGAGAGATGACCCCATCCACAGTAATAATGTGATTTCAAGTTGTTGTTTTTTTATCAATAAAATACAGGCAATTGATCAAAGCAGGATTTGATGAGTTTAATGCCATACTGTGAAATACAAAAAATAAGAGACCACTGCATTTTTTTCTGAAATTAGCATCTTTTGACCATTTCTCACTTTCTGCAAATTAATGCTCTAAACGATTATATTTTTATTTGGAATTTGGCGGAAATGTTGTCAGTAGTTTATAGACTCAAACAAAAATGTTCCTTTTGCCCAAACACATACCTTTTTTTCCAGAGCTGTATTACAGTCAATGCAATAACCTCGCAATGTGGACAGGTAGGTGACCACAAAAGTTACACTGTGCACCTTTAATATTCAAAGTAACTTTAGTAATAAGCTTTTGTCCAGTTTGTAGTGACCAGTGAAGGGCAGCTCTAAATTTCATACTACTGAGTGACGTAAAATATAAAATACAGTGGCTTTGTAATGTTTTTTTTTTTTTTTACCTTTAATTCAAACATGAAATTGATGTCAAGCTGAACATCATTATGCACATACCCCAGCTCCTTTCATGTTACACTTCATTTACATATTAGCTTCATTTTCTACAGCTATATTTGATCTATGCCTGCTCTGAAACACACATATAACACCGATATGTTTGCGGATCCCTTATGGAAGTGTACCCAGCCTCAACAACACACAGATACTGAACATGTCCCCAGAGATGAGAGACACGCGCTTATCCAGTTCAAAACAAGGCATAGCTTAACAAATAACGCACGGATGTTTGTGTGAAATTAATCATTGTTGGTAATGCGGCAGGACCGGGGAGTATGGTAAAGCAGAGAATTCCATGTTTGAATTTACACTGTATCTTTCGCTGGTTAGACCTCAGGGGAGATGCGCTGTTTTAGATAATGATGGCCTCTGTATATTTGCCGATACCTGCATTATACCGTGTTGAAATCTCATCTCCGTTTTGCTGCTGCTGTTGTCACCTATCTGTAAAACACATTCAGAACAGGGAAATAGAGGAAATAGATTTGCTGTGAGGCCATGTTGGAGGACCAGGTGAGATGGAGATCGTAATGGTGGACTATGCCTCGTAATTTCAGTGAAGTATAATACAGTACAATAGGTCCGGTGGGATTTCTTGGTAGCATAATGTTCAGAGATATGACGCACAATACGGATTAAATGTAGGCTCAAACAGAATGAATATCAAAGAGATTTTATGGATCACGTGTTCAATGTAGTTCTTTGTGAGACTAATGCATTTCTGCGCTGTATGAAAAAGAAAAAGAAAACTAAAAAACTTACCTGACCAGCCAGAACCATACGCTTTGATAAACCTTTACAAAGAAGAGTGGATCTGGAGCTGTATCCTGTCTACCTGATTTCAGAGGTTGTGATTGACAGGTGAATGAACAAATCAGAGAAAGGACTGGTCCGATCGAGTCAAAAACATGGCAGTTTACATGTAAAAACAGAATCAACAGTCAAAGCACCGAACTACAGCTCTGGAAAAAAAAATAAGAGACCACTGCAAAATCAAGTCTTTCACATTGTTCTTGGGTGACTTTATTCCACTCCTGGTGCAAGAACTGAAGTATTGCTTTTTTTTTTTCTTCTGAAATCAGCATCTTTACATGTATTACAGCCATTCCATTCCAGTATCAGTTCAGTTTGCATCAGGAGTGGAATAAAGTCACCCAAGAACAATGTGAAAGACTTGTGGAGAGCATGCCAAGACGCATGAAAGCTGTGATTAAAAATAAGGGTTATTGCACCAAATATTGATTTCTGAACTCTTCTTAAGTGTAAACATTAGTACAGGGGGTCCTCGGGTTACGACGTTGATCCGTTCTTAAGACGCGTCGTAACCCGAATTTCGTCGTAAACCGGATTTTGCCTTTGATCTTCCAACCAAAGCACCAATAACCTTTCCATCTCAATAATTAGACCACTACGCTGCTTGGTTATCACTGCCGCTTTCATAGGAGCAGATCAGAGCCCACATCAGGTACTTCCGCCCACATTGGGCACGCACACGAGTCCGTCTTCTTCTCCCTACAACCACAACAGAGCGTATTCTTCCGCCGTGCGCCGCGCGCCGTTCGCGTTTGTTTACATCTCTTACCACGCTAAACCGTGTAAGATGGAATGACGCGTAATATATACATATATTTTTTAATGGGGGCGCGTTCGTAACCACGAAACGTCGTAACCCGAGACCGTCGTAACCCGAGGACCCCCTGTATTATGTTGTTTTAAAATGAATTTGATCTTGTTTCTTTGCATTGTTTGAGGTCTGAAAACATGTGTCTTTTTTGTTATTTTGATCATTTGTCATTTTCTGCCAATAAATGCTCTAAATTATCATATTTTATTTGGAATTTGGAAGAAATGTTGTCAGTAGTTTACATACTCAAACAAAAATGTTCCTTTTGCCCAAACACATACCTATAAGTAGTAAAATCAGAAAAACTGATAATTTTGCAGTGGTCTCTTATTTTTTTCCTGAGCTGTATTTCTTATCTCAGGCAAAATACATTATATATTTTGTTCAAGAGAAGAGATCTTCACCTCAGATTTGAACGACTACAAATTAGCAGCCATCTCAAGTTTGGACCGAGGTTTTTCACGCTCTATGGTCCAGTTCCAGTCCCTTCTGGATTCAGACAGAATGTAGAAGGGACTGACTGTTCATGCACAAAAATCACTGCTAAAAAGTACATGAAGGTAAGATCTAAAAACAAGGATATTGAAGAGTAAATGCTTCAGAAAATGGGGTGACCAATTCAAAAAAGTTTATAGTTTGGACAGGTTTGCAGTTTGAAGGAATGTGCTGGCGTGAACTCAAGAAATACATTAAATTGCCATTAAAAAAAACATTTGTGCAAAGGACATAATACATTTACTTTGTTCAGATGGTAGAAACAGTAACAGATGCTGTGTGGATATTAGATTAAAGATCCCATGATATGGTACTTCTTGATGCTTTTATATGGTGCCTTAATGGCTCCCTAATACTGTAGACCAGGGGTCAGCAACCTTTACCACTCAAAGAGCCATTTGGAGCCGTTTCACACAGTAAAGAAAACACTGGGAGCCACAAAACCCTCTTGAAATTTAAAATTAAATAACACTGCATATAAAGTTTTTTTTTTTTTTTAACTTTGTGCCATAGAATTAGATTTTGAAAATGAACGAACTAAAATAAAATACATTTTAATTAAATACAGTGGTCCCTCGCTGTTTCGCTGATTTTTTTAATAGTGTATCAATACGCATTGTGTTCTGCATCCTGATTGGCTAAAGGACTGTAGACCTTTGCCGATTCGTCAGTCATTCTCCTCCGTATCTCCTGTACAGAATGCGTTCAGTTTGCCAAATTTATTTAAATGTTCGATCACGAGCAGCGTGACTCTGAAGCAGTGAGGACTGAGCAGTCTGGCATTTGAGCACATGCCAGAAGGTCCGCGGCCGTGCGTCTCACCAGGGGTGAGCAAACATTAAAACAACGATGACAAAAAAAAATGACATCGGAAGCGCACGGCAGGATTTTCTGAGAGGGTAGGACGTTTCTCAAAGGTAGGACGTTTCGTCAGAACACCGGTCATGCTCTGTCACGGATTTGACCACGATGAGCAGGTGCATGTGTCCGCGCACACTTCTCCGGGTGGCTAATGCGCATCGGGAAGTAGCGGCAGTGTTTCCACAGAACTAACTGGTGGAACCTGGAGTCCAGGCGGTGGAACCAGTCCTGAGAGCACACGGATGCGTTCTCACTACAACAAAACCCGCAACAGTGCAGCGGCGCCAGGCGCCTCGGTCAGAGGGACTTTGAAATACATGCATATTTATATATGCAATACAACACTGACTACTTCACGGATTTAACCTGTCGCGGGTTATTTTTACAATGTAACCCCAGCGATAAACGAAGAACCAAAGTACTGAGCCGCATCAGAGGGATCAAAGAGCCGCATAAGGAACCGTCAGGAACCGCGGGTTGCCGACCCCTGCTGTAGATGAATCCTTCTTCAAAATCAAGACTCAGTGCATGAGAAAGACACATGTACACAGACATGGTCAAAAATATCTCTCTGAACACCTCATTCTGGGCGTTGTTGCTTGAATGCAAATGAGAAGGACAGAGATAGGTCAGAGCTGCGGGTGGGGGGGGCCAAATGCGCCGCTGGTTCCTTGTTTTAGCGGTGCGCTGTGTGCTGGCCCCACTTCCGTGTTTTAAGCGCGGAGGAAGAAAGGAGAGGCGTTTCAATGAAAAAAAAAACATTTTCACAGAAAATAAAATTAAACCACTGCTGTTTCAGAGGTCCAGAGGGTTGGATAAAGGACTTCCGAGCCTGGAAACATTCTGACGTGCCTCCAGGCAAATAAAAAAACGCATTTCGCATTGCGTAGCTCATTCGCGGTCCAAACTCTCTGGGCGTGATTTACAGAGAGTGTGGGTAGAAAAACAGACGGGGGGTGGAACTGCATT
Source organism: Paratrypauchen microcephalus (assembly GCA_036785185.1). Classification (NCBI taxonomy): domain Eukaryota; kingdom Metazoa; phylum Chordata; class Actinopteri; order Gobiiformes; family Gobiidae; genus Paratrypauchen; species Paratrypauchen microcephalus. Next base: position 4,853,665 of record JAVJIX010000030.1, read on the forward strand.
TTCAATGTGACGCCAGAAAGTTTCCTTGTTCAGAATCGCCCGTTTGAGCTGTGTTTTTTTCAAACGCAGAAAAGGATCGCAAATGCTCAGTTTACACATTTCGCAACTTTTAGCCATGGGGGGGTCCTAAACAGGGTAGGGGAGCTCACATTAACGTTCAAAAACCTCAAAAAGTGAAAATTTCATGCCATGGGACCTTTAAAAATAAAACCTCTTTCAGTTCACAAGCCAGGTCTTTATAATTAAGTTACATTAGACCTTTATGACTAATTAAAACATGAATTAAACAAACAAGCAAAGGAAATATACAAAACATTATTAATCAGATACTACAATACTCACCACAAAAAGGTAATACTTTAAAGCCTGTACCCCACTTGAGTCTTAAAAAACAGAACTTATTCATTTTAAAGACAAAAGTCCAAGTTGCTTCCCTTATGCGATCCTAAAGTAATAATTATTCACAGAGATGAGTTTATAACCGGTTTTGTCACTGTCAGAGACTAGTGTGGAGTTTTGCTACTTATACCATATATCTGCACCCGGGCAAGACATTTAAAGTGTTAATAAGATAATAAGTTAATAAGAAGTCTGTTAGGACTGTAATTAATGTACAACAGAAATCCTAACATCATATTAATAATACGCAAAAGGACTTTGTTTATAAGAAAAGTTTAGTAAATGTCTAAAAAGAATAATGTTATGCAGAATAACTTATATATTATTAATGAAGGGCCAGAGAAATACTTTATACAGTGAACCCTCGCTCTATCGCGGTTCACTGTTCGCGGCCTCGCTGTTTAGCGGATTATTTTTATTTTTATTATTATTTTTTTTTATAGTGTAACATTTTTTTTTATAGTGTAACAATGTGTTCTGCGTCCTGATTGGCTAAGAGACTAGACCAGGACTAAACGTGGACTAAACCAGGTCTAGACCAGGTCTAAACCAGGTCTAAACCTGGACTGGCCCTGGACTAAACCAGGACTGAACCAGGTCTAGACCTGGACTAAACCGGGACTAGACCAGGTCTGAACCAGGATTAAATCACTCCGTGCGGCTTTTGCGTTCGTTTGTGCGAGTTCGGTTTGTGGCTCGAGTTGAGAGCACGCGGTCCGGGCGCCGCAGTTCTATCTCGTGCTCGCAGCCCCGGTGTACGCGCGGCCTCGCGCTGCATTTTCTCACATTTGTCTCTAGTTTAAACACTCAAACTTTCATAGATTTTCAACAAAATGTATTAATAGTGACGCGTGGGGGGAGACACGGCCCCGGAAGCCCCGCCAGACGCGCGAGGACCACTGCCACGTCCCGGGACGAGGCGCGCACCAACCCCTTGGAGAAGTGCATGACAAGTGCTGCTCTGTTACGGATTTGTCCACGATGAGGGGTTTATCGTGGACAAATCCGTGACAGAGCAGAGAAAATGTTAATTCCAGTCTGAGAAAAGTGTATAATGTGTGTGGTGAGGCATTTAGAGCCTTAAAACATGTAGAATAATTGTAAAATATAAAGTTGTCCTACTTCGCGGATTTCTCTTATTGCGGGTTATTTCTGGAACCTAACCCCCGCGATAAACGAGGGATTACTGTAATGTCAGATTCATAACTTCGACTTTATCCAGATTAGCAGCTATAATTGGATGTTTATGAGTGTACTTTGAAATACAGTGTAAAAAAATACTGTTCTGGAAAAAAAAAAAAAGAGACCACTGCATTTTTTTTCTGAAATCAGCATCTCTACATGTATTACAGCCATTCCATTCCAGCGTCTGTTGAATTCCAACACAAACACAAAGCTGAGCTACTTCAGTTCTTGCACCAGGATTGGAATAAAGTCACCCAAGAACAATGTGAAATTCTTGTGGAGAGCATGCCAAGACGCATGAAAACTGTGATTAAAAATAAGGGTTATTGCACCAAATATTGATTTCTGAACTCTTCTTAAGTGTAAACATTAGTATTATGTTTTAAAATGAATTTGATCTTGTTTCTTTGTATTGTTTGAGGTCTGAAAACATTGTATCTTTTTTAGTTATTTTGACCATTTGTCATTTTCTGCAAATAAATGTTCTAAACAATATTTTTATTTGGAATTTGGGGGAAATGTTGTCAGTAGTTTATAGACTCAAACAAAAATGTTCCTTTTGCCCAAACACATACCTATAAGTAGTAAAATCAGAAAAACTGATAATTTTGCAGTGGTCTCTTATATTTTTCCAGAGCTGTATATTCAGACACTGTTTTTTAAAGTCTGAAATCATTCCCAGGACCCCCTTCTGTCACTTAATAGTGTTTTTCAACTGTGGATTGTTGTTTAAAATAAATTGAAAGTATTTTAATTAAAATATTCACTTCCTTTTCTTTCTATGAGCCACTTTTTGCACACACACACACACACACGCGCTGACCCCATCATGAAAATGTCTCTATGGCTTTGTCAGAGTCACTGTAACCTTCATCCTGGCACCTTTCCTTACAACCAAACATAATGACTTCAAGCACAAAACGCTCACCTGCTGCATAAAAGCCTGTTTAAATGGCCTTTTTTTGTGTTTGTGTGTGTGATTTTCTTATGTTGCGTCTGCTTAAAATCGTATTTATTATTGTTATTTATTTGCTTGAATGTTCCACAGTATAACATTTAACTAACCTGCCTTCTGTAACTGAAATACATTGAAAAAACATATCTGATTGGGCTTGCCTCTCCACAAATCTGACCTGTGACTGAGACTGGTGGTGTCATACACAGAGATAGATAGCTTTAATGGCAAAGCAATGACATCTCCATGGAGACGAAAGAGACACCACCAAGCCTAGTTACTGCTCAGATCTAGGCAGAGGGGACCAAGCTCAGACTAAAAATCTGCTTGTCTCCATGGCAGTAGATCCGTTCAACGCCATGCTCATCCAATTCAATCACATTTCCATGGAGACAAGCAGATGGCAAAGTTACACAGTCCATATTTAAATGTCCTTTAAGCCATATTATTAGTCTGTCTCCAATGCTCAAAATGCCCTGTTCCACCTTGTGATGTCATGAAGCAGCAGTTTTCAAGTTAACAGCTCCTTTTAGTTCAGTAGAGCTGGGCATTTCCAGGGCTGAAATTATCCAAATGATCCTAATGAAGGTTTATGGACTTTAAAAATGCAGTGGAGCACTTTCTGTATTACCACATTACATCACAAGGTGGAGTGTTTTCTGATGGCGAAGAACTCAACCATGTATGTTTTTGCTGAAGAAACATATCATAGATCAGAAAAGTGTGTAGAAAAGAACTGTTTTGAGATGGGAGTTAAAGAGGCTATTTTTGTCAAGAAAGAGAATCCTTCCTTGAACAGAAATGGAGGTCTTGGACATCATTTGTCTCCCATCTATAACTCTATCCTCAAACCTAAATCAAAACAAACAAAGAAAACAATAGAGCTAGCCAGGTCAGGTCCAGAGGTGTGAAAACACCCATTATGACCCCACACTCCCACTGCATATTGAATAGGCTTACTTAACTAACAGAAACTGAAAACAAATAGGTGTGATAGTTTCATAGTAATTTCATTATAGTTAGCTCCTCCCTGCAGCCAGTTTTAAGCAGTGTCCACCAGCACTCTAGCCAGAACTGAAGAAGCAGCTTGGATGAACATATTCGACCAAATAAACTTTTGTCCCGTTGACAAATTGAATTTCTCCAGAAAAGAGAAATTTACCGCACACTCGCTTGACTTTATTCTTATTCCTTTATTGGGCTTAGAGCGAAGAACGCGTTTCGCTTCTACAGCGTCATCAGGTTCGCCCGATTAGTGCCAGGTATGACTAAATACCATCTGGTCACATGTTCCTTCACTCAAAGTAATTTTTTTTTTTTTTTTAAATAACACAAGTAAACCTTACACCAGTGCAGAATCTGCAGGAATGGACAAACATACAACTACAAATTGAATTTCTCCTTTTGCCATAGATCAGAAAATCATCATATGGGCTGTTTAAAGAAATGCCAGTAATGTGTTTTATTTCATATTTTGCATATTTCTACTCATATTTCAAGTCTCAGTGTATGCGATGTTTCATTAATATGTAGAATAAAGCAGCCTCCTGTTTTGAAGTGTCCTTGTGATAATGGAGAGCTCATATTCTTTGAAATTTGATTCAAGAAAGTTCTCCTTCTGAGTCGAATAGCAGGTATAGTATTTTTGCTTATACTCTATAATCTCATAATAAACTCCTCTGAAAGTGTACACAAACCCACAGAGATTGTAAGTTGACATTAGGGATAGGATCTTCTCACGTAAATGCGAGTAGTGGCCTGAAATGTGGCTCTGCTGTGATGGATGGCTGCTCTGTTTGAAAGGGCACTCCTCCTCTTCCTCCTCCTGCTTCCCTTCTTACTCTTCATCTTCCTCCTTTTCCTCCTCCTCCTGTTTCTTATCCTCCACACTGATGTTTCAACATGTAAATGATGCGTCCTTCGAAGGAACCCTCAAACTCTGCCTTTTGGACAATGTCCCTCCCTCCATCCGTTTCTCTTTCTTTATGTGTTCTTTTCTTTTGTCCCTCATCGTAAAAGGAGAAATTCAATTTGTCAACTGGACAAAGTTTATTTGGTCGAAAACATTTCGCAGCTCATCCGAGTTGCTTCGTCAGTTCTGAATTTCTCCTTTTACCATGGATCCTACCTGGACTACTGAGGGATTCTTCACACATCTTTGTCCCTCATCCTATCTCTCTTCATATTTCTCTGCTTTTTCATGTCTTTCTCGTTGTCCCTCTGTCTCACAGTCGCCTTCCCCTCGCCCCTTTCTTTTTTCTGTCTATATTTCCTCTCTCTCTTCACCACTTACTCTTCTGGGAATCTTTCTCTCACCCTCCTTTCCGTCTCTTGCTCACCTTTTCTCTCTCCCTCTGTTTCTGTAAATGAGAATTAGTTTGCAAACATTATACCTGGTTAAATAAAGGTTTGAAATAAATCTCTCTAGCTCCCATTTTTGTCACTTTCTTGTCTTCTCTCGCCCTCTCTGTCTCTTGCTCGACTTCTCTGTTTCCTATCTATCAATTCTTCCTCTCTTTCTGCCTTATTTTCTTTCTCTCACCCTCCTTTCCGTCTCTCACGTACCTTCTATCCCGCTCTTCCTCTGTTTCTGTAAATGAGACTAAGGCTGCGTCCCATTTGTCTGTCTTACCCCATCGTCTTACCCCTACCCCTTTTCTACGTCTTTGTCTTGCCCCTCGATAACGAGCTGAGAGGGCTCGGGGTACGAATGTTCCCCTAAGAAATGGGACGCCACTCGATTAGTCATAGTCATAGTTGCTTTATTGTCGAAAAACAATTATATGTACATGTACATAGAGTGAATTCCCCACTAACCAGGCAGGACAGTGATATAATGGCTAGGGGAGGGGCCGCTGCGCTTGCGCGCGCCGCCGACTGGAAGAAAAGATGCAATACAATCAATGACAATTATACACAACATGTAATGACAGAAAGCAATTGGATAGGTAACATACGGTGTCTTTTTCTTTGGTGACAAGAGGGAAGGGTGTGGGGCAAGGGAAAAGATCAGAAATCCATGAAATTGATTGAAAACTGAAGAAGAAGCAGACATCCTAAAAATAGACAGGGCAGTATTACTTAATAACTTAATATCGTTTACCGTTTGCGTCATCATCCCTTGCCTCTACCTGGCTGCTACGTCTACAGAGGCGACAACAATTGATGCAAACAAACCTAAACAAACCTCAGCTCGACAAAAAAACTAGCTTGTTTATGCATGAAAGTTTGAAGAAAATGATAACGCCCGCTAAACAGACATCACTACAATTAAAACCGCAATAACAGTTCACTAAAAGTAATGTAGAACATAAGCGTCATAATTGTAAACCTGCTAAACTGTTAATCGATAATTAGAACTGCTGAAAATACATTTATGAGACTCCTTGGCTGGTCGATGTGACACTGCCATCCTGATCCCAAAACCTGCCTGAGCTTGTAGAAGTACCCCTTCGTTACAAGTCTGGTCGAGAGCTTACTTCGTTCGTGGCCCTAGCCCTTGAAAAAAAAAAAAAGTTGAATCAGGACACCCCTTGCCCTCACATGAACGCACAAAACCAAGGGGTAGGGGGTAAGACAAAGGGGTAAGACAGAAAAATGGGACGCAGCCTTAGTTTGCAAACATTTTACCTGATTAAATAACGTTTTAAAAAATCTGTCTCTCTCTTTCTGTAGAAACATTGACTTCCTTGTGTGTGCTGTATTAGCTGTCCAAGTTTCTAGATCTCAAAAGTGAAGAAGCTATTTTCGCTGTCTCTGAGTGTTAAGATCAAGTGTGTGCTTTGAGGGAGGATCAGACTCACAATACAACCTTGCCCTGTGCTGTGTGCCCAGTGATCACAGCGCAGGCCCTTCACTATAACTCAGGACACACTGGGACACTGTGGGGCCATACACGCTCAAATAAAGTGCCCACAGACCCAAGAAAACCACAAGTACAATTTTAGATCTGTCTTTTGTGCAGCAGTCGCTCATAGGGATGTTGTTGTTGTAGGAGCTAGAGAATAACAATGGTGACAGCTGTGGAAGCATTTTTAAGTCATTTCAGTTCCATCCATACTCTCCAAAACGTACAGCTAAATGTAAAATGCATTTCTATCTGGCAGTTCATATCACATTCACATTACTTTGTCATTCAGAAGATTGTATTTCTAAACGCAAGTTACACAGAGAAGAGGTGATCTGTTACATGATATTACAACCCCAATGCCAATGAAGTTGGGACGCTGTGTAAAACTTTAAAAAATACAGAATACAATGATAAAAGGAGAAGTTCAATTTGTCAACTGGACAAAGTTTGTTTGGTAGAAAACGTTTCACCGCTCATCCAAGAGGCTTCGTCAGCTCTGGTTATTGTACTGGTTAGACACTGCTTATATCTCGCTGCCAGGAGGCGCGTCCTACACTGAAAAAGCTCTGAAAACGAACCCCCCTAATCTGTCTCTTTGTTTTCCAAATTACTCTGGCGACTAGTTACGACCCCTTATTCAAAGTCTAATGACCCTCTCCACCCCTCTGCCCTGGCTTGTCTGCCCTAATGTTTCTTTGTCTGTTTTGACGTGGTTTAAGAATGGAATTATAGATGGGAGACAAGTTATGTCTAACTCCCCCATTTCTGTTTAATGACGGATTCTCTTTTTTTGACAAAAATAGCCTCTTTAACCCCCCTCACAATACAACAGTGAGGTTCAGATCTTAGCCAGGGAAAAGAACTGGTTTGAGAGGGGGGTTAAAGAGGCTATTTTTGTCAAAAAAGAGAATCCGTCATTAAACAGAAATGGGGGAGTTAGACATCCCATCTATAATTCCATTCTTAAACCACGTCAAAACAGACAAAGAAACATTAGGGCAGACGAGCCAGGGCAGAGGGGTGGAGAGGGTCGTTAGACTTTGAATAAGGGGTCGTAACTAGTCGCCAGAGTAATTTGGAAAACAAAGACAGATTAGGGGGGTTCGTTTTCAGAGCTTTTTCAGTGTAGGACGCGCCTCCTGGCAGCGAGATATAAGCAGTGTCTAACCAGTACAATAACCAGAGCTGACGAAGCCTCTCAGATGAGCGGCGAAACGTTTTCTACCAAACAAACTTTGTCCAGTTGACAAATTGAACTTCTCCTTTTATCATGGATTCTACCTGGACGACTGAGGGACTTTTCACGTACAGAATACAATGATTTACAAATCTTTTTCAACCTATATTGAACTGACAACCACAAAGACATGATATTTAATGTTCAAACTGATAAACTTTATTGTTATTAAGCAAATATTCATTCATTTTCAATTTGATGCCTGCAACACGTTCCAAAAAAGCTGGGACAGGGGCATGTTTACCACTGTGTTACATCACCTTTCCTTTTAACAACACTCAATAAGCGTTTGGGAACTGAGGACACTAATTGTTGAAGCTTTGCAGGAGGAATCTTTTCCCATTCTTGCTGAAAATACAACTTCAGTTGCTCAACAGTCAATGGGAGGCAGGTCTGGACTGCAGGCAGGCCAGTCTAGTGCCCGCACTCATTTACTACGAAGCCGCGCTGTTGTAACACGTGCAGAATGTGGCTTGGCATTGTCATGTTGAAATAAGCAGGGACGTCCCTGAAAAAGACGTTGCTTGGATGGCAGCGGCGTTTCTGGGTGTTGTTTATATATGGCTTTCGCTTTGCATGGTACAGTTTTAACTTGCACTTGGAGATGTAGCGACAAACTGTGTTAACTGACAATGGTTTCTTGAAGTGTTCCTGAGCCCATGTGGTAATATCTTTTATACATTCATGTCGCTTTTTAATACAGTACCGCCAGAGGGATCGAAGGTCACGGGCATTCAATATTGGTTTTCGGCCTTGCTGCTTACGTGTAGAGATTTCTCCAGATTTTCGGAATCTTTTGATGATCTTCTGATTGATTATGGACCGTAGATGATGAAATCACTAAATTCCTTGCAATTGTACGTTGAGAAACATTGTTCTTAAACTGTTGGACTATTTGCTCACGCAGCTTCACAAAGTTTATCAGTTTGAACGTTAACTATCATGTATTTGTAGTTTATTCAGTTCAATATAGGTTGAAAAGGAATTGCAAATCATTGTATTCTGTATTTTTTTAAGTTTTACACAGTGTCCCAACTTCATTGGAATTGTATATGGAATTTCACAGTTGTTAGGTCCTGGTCTCAAAATTGTGATGCGTGTTTTTATAATAATTATAATAAAAGTTGATAGTGATTTCTCTAGAAAACATTTACCTGGCCAGAACCAAACACTTTGACAAAACTTTACAGACGATCTAGAGCTGTATCCTGTTTCCCTGACTTCAGAAGGAGTGATTGACAGGCGGATTAACCAATCAGAGAGTCACATGGTCTGTTTGCATCACAAACCAACATGGCTGCTTACAAAGGAGAAAAAACAACATGTAGGACTGAGGAACAGCATGCATTTTTATAGAATCAACAATTGAAGCACCAAATTATTACTTATCTAATGTGAAAGAAGTTATATACAGTAGCCCCTCGTTTATCGCTGTGGTTACGTTCTTAAAATAACCCACGATAGGCGAAATCCACGAAAAGCTTTCTATTTTACAATTATTCTACATGTTTTAAGGCTGTAAACGCCTCACCACACATATTATACACTTTTCTCTGACTGGCATTAACATTTTCTCACATTTCTCTCTTGTTTAAACGCTCAAACTTTCATAGATTTTCAACAAAAAACTAACGCATGTATTTCACAGTTCCTGTTCTGTTCTGTTTGTTCTGGCACCGCTCCGTCTTGGTGCAGATGTCTTTTTCCGAGTGACGAACATGGTTATGGGTAGTTGTTGGTGGTCTTTTTTCTTTTGGGCGAACAGACATGCCACTTTCCATTATATCTGAGAACATTTCGTTGACATTGTGGGTTTTGTCGGGGAGAAAACTTGCAAACATACGGCACTTCAGGGTCACACTGCGAACGATCAAACATTTATATAAATCTGACTGAACTCATTCTGTACTGTACAGGAAATACGGCACGGAGGAGAATGACTCAGCAAAGGTCTACTGTCCCTTAGCCAATCAGGATGCAGAACACAATGTTAATACACTATAAAACAAAATTGGAACAAAAAAGAATCTGCGAAACAACAAAGCCGCGAAAGGTGAACCGCGATATGGCGAGGGACCACTGTATTTTGTTCTGAATGTTACAAGAACTTTGGACAGGAGAGGATTTTCACTCGCCATTGTCCAGGTCCTGTCTGGAAAACAATGGAACGTAATATGATGTAGTAATATGATGAGTGTTAAGCTTGTAAGTGTAAAAAAATAGATGTTTTTTTTTTTCTTCTCTTGATTTTGTATTGGTATAATTGATCAAATATGAAAAAAAGATCTGAATATTCAAGTTATTTCTGTGGTTTCTCAGCAAAAGGCCAAGGTTGAATAGATTTTAATTTGGACTCATTCATTAAAAATGTCCTTACAGTATTTATGAAACATAAATATTGGCAATTAACATACTAACATACTGCGTGAAAAGTCCCTCAGTCGTCCAGGTAGAATCCATGATAAAAGGAGAAGTTCAATTTGTCAACCGGACAAAGTTTGTTTGGTTTCAACCAAACAAACGTTGTCCAGTTGACAAATTGAACTTCTCCTTTTATCATACTAACATACTAACAAAGACAAGTGTAAGTTTGTCTCCTTTTGACCAATATCTGTTTCACTGTTTCTTTTTCTAACTTTCTGTCAGTTAAATCAACATGATATGGGACCTTTAAAGGGATATGCCACCCCCAGGTCAAACTTGGGCATCTCCCCACAGTCCAGAGACTAAAATAAGTGATGGAAAGCGTTTTTCTGGTCACCCAGCCATTGTCCAGGTCTGTCAGCACTGACCGCCGCGCGCAGCTGCAGCTACTCCGCGTTAGACTGGAGGCTAACGTCGCCAGAGAAAGATTTCGGCCAAAAGGAATTAATTTGCTCAATGCTTTTCCCAATTACTTTCGTAACGTGCGGAAAAACAGAGCCGAAGCACACAGGGGAATCCCTGTTACGCACCACGCAGCGTGGTGTGTGCTTTGGCTCTGTTTTTCCGCACTGAAAAATAGTTCCCACCCAAAATGACCAAGTCAAGCTCTCCGTGTTGATTTGCACATTTATTTGCACTCGATATGAATGCGCACTACACAGAAAGTAATTGGGAAAAGCATCGAGCAAATTAATTCCTTTTGGCCGAAATCTTTCTCTGGCGACGTTAGGCTCCAGTCTAATGCAGAGTAGCTGCAGCTGCGCGCGGCGGTCAGTGCTGACAGACCTGGACAATGGCTGGGTGAGCAGGAAAACACTTTCCACCACTTATTTTAGTCTCTGGACTGTGGGGAGATGCCCAAGTTTGACCTGGGGGTGGCATATCCCTTTAACATAGGAACTTGTTCATGGAGCTATATCAGGGCTCTCAAGTCTCACACATTGAGAGTGTGACACACGCAATTCGACCTGTTCACACGCTCACACGCCACACATGGTATTTCTCACGCTGATTTCTTTTTTTTTTTTTTTTGGTGCCCAGAAAATCGGTCTGTGTGGCTTAGTTTATGCAGGCTTCGCGCGGTTTCAGCGAGAAAAAAAAAAACTCCCCCTGCTCCGGGCGCACGGTCCGAGCGAGGCCGGAGCAGACGCGCCGTCCCCCAGGCACGTCCTGAGCCTCAGTCCTGGTGTCTCCGTCTGTGCGTAACGTGTCCCCCCCGACGGCTTACGCGCGGAATACGCGCGGCCCACGAACTGCCCACGGTGAGACGCGGTGAGACGTGGGCC